>JADDOH010009865.1:0-83205 GCA_016648135.1 Agrypnia vestita
GCAACAACAAAAAACACTTTTTCAGGAAATTCAATTAAAAATAAAAGGCACTTTTTTCTCAAAACACGATTCCGCGGACCGGCAGCGTAACAAGGTAAAAGTAATCTCGGCGAACTGAGGATGCTGAGTCTGCGGAATCTTCCTTTATTTATACTTAAAATCTAGACACAGCGGGAAATCAACGGTCAAAATGGGATTAGTAATGGAGGGGAGAGACATCTCGAGAATACCCAGTGGCGGATGGTGGTCAGCGCAGCATTCCCGAGCGGATCATACCGTGCCGGCTCATTCTCTAGACGGACTATTTTGCCCGCCTAGCCAAATTATCTCCCGAACGGGGAGGTGTACATATGTAAATGTTACGTCAAATTGAACGCCTGGCACATCTGCATGTGAATTTAATTAGTACCAATGTGTCCGGATGTGTCGGCGTTCATAAATCTCCTCAAAAAAGGCCGATTCCTATCTCTCGATGTATCTCCTTCCAAACTAATCCGATTCTTTATTTTATAACGAATTCTGACAGGAAATGACATGCCAGGTTTTGTGCACTTTTTCTGAGTTCATCTCGTGAACTTTCTGATTTTACGGCGTTGCAAACTTTCCACGTGCCGCGTACGTCTGGTCCATAAACCAGCGGCCCCCGCCAGGCGCCGGCTTGTCGCGTTCAAACGTCGGCCTGCCTGACCATTTTAACGGCCTTTCAAATCTGCTGCGCAGTTATCTGAAAACTGGCAAAAAAACATATTTTTGCTATTTAATTTAATCCGCGAGATCGGCCGTCATCCTCCACAGTGAGATACGTTTATTTCCGAATCTCGCGGATGTCCTAATAATGCACAAAACCTTATATCTCCAGTCAGGATTCGTCAGTAATAAGACCGCTAATTCCACTCATTTTATTTACAATAAAAAATTACAAATTACATATAGAATAAAATTACAAAAAATTCTTAAAACTATTCAACTTGTCGAGGCCTCGACGCGAGTATAAGAAATATTATAAACTAAATGCATAAATGTTCAAAAAATAAACCTTATGGTAACAATTACACATACACACACACGGCCATATATTGTTATTTTTATTAAATTTAAAAAAAATTAAATTTTATGCCGCTGGATTGATCGTGTGCGAAACACTTATAATATTCGTAAGTCTTTAAAAAAATTTTTTTTCAAAGGTTGTATGAAAACCGGGGTATGTTGTTTCATTAATTAATGTAAACCTGAGCATTCCTAGAAAGAAGATTGAGTATTTTTAGTTTCTATAAATGTCAATAATCAAATCGGAATATTGGAATGCTTCTAGTAGACCATAAATAAATAAAATACGAATGTACTATGTCTGCAACGTTATTAAACTACAATATTTATATCACGCTTATGGATATTTAGTTTGAAACAACTGTTTCTGTGAGATTTCGCGTAACCTTGAGGTCAAACTCAGTTTAACCCAGGATTTACACTTATTTTGTTCAAACTTGAAACATCCAGGCCTTAGGGAGGCTTCGGTTTAAAATAATTTATGCAAACAACATACCCCAGTTTTTGTACAACCTTTGAAAAATATTTTTCAAATCACTTTTCAAAAGTCTATAATTTTTAGGGATGGGTCGTCGACGTATTTACCGTCGACGAAACGAGACCGTCCACGTCCATCCATCGACGAGACGATCAACTAGTTGAATTCGTCAACTAGTTGACGCGTCAACTTCGTTACGCTGACGTCGCGGACGTTCTATCTAAACATCGGGACGATGGTCAACTGTCTGCGGTTCGACGCGAGGCTGCTCGACGGCTCAACCCTTGGCTATTTTTATTACGTTAATTTTTAAAATTTACAGAAGTTCGAAGGAATATAGTTTCCTGGAAAGTAAAACCGCTACTTGTGCTTATATGTATAAATAAATATTTTATTATTTATTTGTTTACGCACATTATAGGTTTTTACATATTGTTTTATATACTTCTTTCTATATATAATAAAGAAAGAAGTAGGTATACACAACAATATCAGGTGTAAGCAGTAAAATATAAATATAAACTACATATATAAGCAGTGAAATTATCGGGTATAAGCATTAAAATATGAGTATAAAAATTAAAAATATAAAGTACAAAGCAATGTGTGTATAAAAAAATATATTAGATACACATTATTACATGTGTACAGGGTTATTTGTAAAACAATAATAACCTAGCAAGACTATATTCCTGCCTTGATTATGAGTATTATTTTTTGTAAAACGTTGGACTATCACTACACTAACTCAAATCGATTACGAAAAATTCATTCGTTTCAATACAAGTTGAATAAAATGATAAAAACCTTTACATTTATTTATTATCTATAAATTTATAAATAAATACATAATTTAAAAATACTTTACATTTGAGATGTTATCTAGAAATTTATTGAAGAATACATCTTTCAAAGTCAGGCTTTCACTTTGTGGTGACATTATTAATAAGTAAATATATCTGTATTAATTGTTAACTTTAGTTTAAGGCTCAATCTGAGAAAAGGAACATTGTTCCCGAAACATGTAAAAAAAACAATAAAAAGTGGTGTAAACAAAATTATAATAGATTTATTTTTTTAGCTATAAAGTTGAAAATAGGGAATTTTTAATAAAAATTAATTAAACCTAAATTCAAGATTATATTACATGTTACGGACAGGACAAAGCCTGCGCCTACCGTCAGGCAACCGAACTTTCGAGTTCTGTAGTTGACGTAATCACGTCATATAAATGGTAGAAATTTCTGATGTGAATGAAGCAGAGCAAAGGCCCCTTTCAGGGCCAACACCGATCGCCGTGACCCGGTTGGGGATGGGTACCGTGCCGAGGACAGCGCGCGAGTTCTCGGCTGCGGTGGTTGTCCTTATACGTGTCTCGGCGTCAGGCGGCGGCAACCGAGAAAGGGGGAAGCGAATTGGAATGAAGTAGCTTCATAAAATCACATCTCGCTGGGAGCAATAAAAATGCGTACACGACATGGGCTGAAATGTATATGTTTTTTACTGAGAAATGTTATATGAAAATCTTAATTTTCAGATTTTCAGAGTTTCTAAAATTATAGAATTTATTGAATTGTTTCAGAGATCTCAATGAGACTGAATCACAGTTGTATGTAATAAAAATGTCGCATTTCATTGCTCCAAGTTGAGGAGAGAGAGCGGGAGGTGATTTTATTCCACATGTAAAGAGCATTGATGCCTGGTTGCCATGACAACCGGGTATCATCATCATCAGCACTTGGTCACCCCCGGCCCAGTCGGGCGTGAATACCGTGTCTAAGTCGGTAACCTGGGCGACAGGTCTGGAACTCGCAATTAAAAGATGAATCGAGAGAAATAATGCTCTCGGAAAGTAAAATTACGCCTCGTTTTGAACATGTAAATGTGTTGTACAGCGTGATCCAGACATGTCTTTCATACTGGCACAATATTGTATTATAAATGCTAATGAATGTCTCTGATTTCAGAATTTGGAATTCCTTGTTGAAATCCAGGAGCTTGACAGAATTGCATCATGACTGTATGTAAAAATGGAATGTCACATTTTATTGTTCAATAAAAGAGAAAGCGGGAGGTATTTTTATTTGCGTAAGACGCAAGTTTGCCCTGTTATCTGAACCATTTTGGTTGAACACTGAAAGTAAAGTCATTTTAAAATCCCGGCAAACTCAGTTGCCGGTCACTTTGAAGAAATTACATGGTCAAAATATTTTATGAAATTTACCTAAAATAAAGAGTTGTCAAGTAAATGCACACACACACACTGCGCGATATAGTGAGTTATCGGCAGTGATATGGTAAAAAACACATTTTTTCTGATAATTGAATATCTTATGGGAATTAATCAAAGTGAGATTGCAGCTCTCACAGACTTAAAATCAAACTGAAATCTTTTTTACAGTGTTCTCAACAAGAATACTTCTTAGTTAATGTGTTTTTACGCATGTAAAGTTGTACCGGGACGCCGGAGAAAGCTAAATGAGAAAGTTTTCTCCGCGGCCCCCTTTGAAGGCATATAGCGCAAGTAATATTTTCATGACAGACTTGAAAATATTACTACAAGACGCGCCTAGTCAATACCTATCCATTGGTAATGCTAAGACATCGATAAACATTTGGTCACTAATTTTTAACGAATTTAACCTGACCACCACTGAGGTAAATTTCCGCCGGAATCACAAAAATAGAAATAACTTTTGACAGAAGTATCCGATCTTGATGAATCTTTTTGCATCATGATCGCAAAGTATAAATACCTATTCAGAGAGTATAAACATGCCTATATAGGCTCATGTTTTGACTTGGAAGAAAAATTGACCTATTGAACTTTTCTTAAAAACGCGATAAGTATAGAAAAACCACTTTGTCCATAGACGAAAGTGGTATCAAAATACTCGTTAGGGCGAGTACTATGTAGTAATCATGGAAAGCATCGCGTAACAATTAAATTACCTACTTTTATGACCTGATTTAACTTCGACCCTTCACGGTCGACATAATTAACGCATTTTCATAAATTAGTAGGACCTGCAGGTCCGATGAACTGTGTCACGGCCTTATGCAAGGTCAGGCCTATACGTGACATAGTTTGTAGCCCTGTGGGGTACATGCAAAACCTGTAATTAACCATTTTTTGTCTTCAGACCGAGATCAGTACGGCCGCTCGCGGGTCTAGTTCCTAGAAAGCGCCGCGAGATGGCGCCAGTCGCGGTTCAAACCGCGGCGACAGAGAGGGGAGATTTGGCTCGCTCTGATTGGGTTACGTAACATGCTGTCATATCATATCTTGTAAATCTCTGAGAATGTTATATAATAAAAAGGTTTTGTAGAGCGGTCACCTGTTACGCTTACGCGTGGTGATTTAAACGCTGTCGGATCACTTTCATCTGCATTTTATTTATCTCCCGATACCTATTGGAGAATTCTGCTGGAACCTGACTACTGCAGTGAATCTACGATCCAGCCTCCGCGATCTTCGGCGCCTCTGGCTGAGAATTTTGGACGACGGCCGGCGCTTCTCTATGACGAATTTCGCATCACAGCGAAAGTATGCTGTTTGACACGAGACACCCATGCTGTATTTCTTCGGCCACTACTACGCTTATTGGCCGACGGAGCGGACTTGGCGGACCGCCCTATATTATTGTTTGTTCTGTCCGGAACATTACATATACAACAATTAATGTTGGACTCCTGAATAAGGACCATAGTTAGGTATAGAAAATTTTATTCCCTACAAGTTTGTTTATCATTTATATGCTAAAGTTGAAAAGTAATGAAATAACACAATAATTAAATTTTACCATCCCTTTTCAGGTAGATATAAGAAGTCGAGATCGATCGAATAAAATATTGATTTTAGAAAAATATCTAGCCGGCCTGTAAATTAATAATAGTTCAATAAAAATAAAATAATTAAACAGAATTGTTTTATTTTATACAGCGTAAAATTGGGAATTCACCGAAACGTCGCACGTGTACATCGTAAAAAATCGAGTAAAAAATAATAGATAATAGCTTATTAAGCCTATCTCTCCCTACGCATGCATTCAAATTTCAAATCTCTATCACAGTTTGTGTACACAGATCTGCAGCCTATGATCATGTACTTTAGAGTTGAAATTAAATTACCCGTCGAGCCGTCTATGGCGTCTACAAGTCGACAGCGAGAGATGACAGAGAAATAAACGGAGACGTTTTGTCTTGCTCTCGCTCGTTGCTTTGCATTACGTTGAATCTTGAATCGTCCACCGTCCACGGCGTCCGCCGTCCACCGTCTACGAATTCAACTAGTCCATGCGATAAACGTAAACTGTCGACGCGTCGATGCAACGTCAACGGTTGATTTCAACTAGTCCGTCCATTCAACGCCCATCCCTAATAATTTTGCACATGGCAACACGTCATTTGAACGTCATTTTAAATGTATGACAGTGATTTAAATTGTTTGTTGATAATGATACAAAGTAAGTATTCATGGATTTAACGATATTCAACAGTTTATGCTGTTAATTAAATGGTAATAAACACTGATATCAATGTTTTTTCAGAGAAAGCAAGCAAATTTTTCGACAGATGACGTTTGTGATGAATCACCTGTTTCTATAGATTTTTTTTTATTTTATTATTTTTATTTTGAACTCTAAGATGATTTAAATGCTACGCGGGGAAAAATTGAGCTAAACCCACCTGGCGGAGTATTGGGGCTACAAAAATTTGGGGATGTATTGGGGCTAGTATTGGGAGGGAGTTAGTAGCGATTGATCGGATATAGGTTACGGGCAGTTACTAATCAATTCTTATAAATCATATTAATCTTGTGGTAAAGCCGTGTTTGGTACAAATGGTTGACGATCGATGCGGTCCGAGCGGTCCACATGTGCTTCCCATAAAAAAATGCTGAACATGGTTTTCAGAGATTTAGGTCGCGGTTATTGCAGTTTAAGCCGTTAAAAAACCGATTAACGTCTACTCTAAGGTGACGATGATATTGACAGTTCCACGAGGTTTCTGAATTATGGACTTTTTTGCTGTGGTTTTGAAACCGCTTAAATGTCATTAATCGTGGTCTCGAGTGGATTCCCGGGCAACAGAGATGCATAGATATAAGCGAAAGTAAGGAAGGCAGGTCTAATCGGGGGATCGCGAGAGGAAAACGCCCATAAATAATTTATAGGAATTGGCCGTGAAGCACGGATAAAACGTACACGATGTACCAGAGGGGTGACCTTAACTGAGCGGATAATGATTTATTTTCGTTTCGCGGGAATCGGATAACGTAGGCAGATAGGAAAGTTAACTATAATTCCATTATATTTATCTGTAGACTAACGCTCTTCAGGCTTTTACAACAGATAGGTAATTGTGCAATGACGGTATATACAGTTAGGAAAGAGATAACGATAACGTGTAAGCATATTAATGGCACGACAAGAAAATAATATACTCGAATATAGATACAATATATTAACTATGTAATCACTACAAACCTGTCCGACGTTAGCGTAGTTTCAACAGGACGGGTAACGTGTATACGATTGGCTATTCTAGCTCAGATTTCGCCGGGTTTGGTAGTAATAACCACAAAACATAATTGGAACAAGTGTATCTAGATAAGAATATTGTAAATAAAATAATATGAATTTGCGGCCCATATACACATGAAATAAAAGGATAAAGCGTATGGGGATCTTATAGATGGATGGATAAATGAAACAAATATATATAGGAGTAAATGCAAGTAAAAAGCAAGCATATGAGTACCAAAACATAGGAGAACATAGTGTGATAGAAATTCGAAGACGGGAGGAACAATAATGTGAAGTGGAACGGATATAGCAAGAGCATGTAATAATGATAAACGTACAAATACAGACAACTACTTGAGACCGATTCGACAGATACTAGCAATCTTTCAACACACCTCTAAGAACATGGTGAGCGGTATATAGTTATCAGCGGAGGCGTCCAGTGCCTTGGCAATAAATGAGCACTGAATTAATCCGACGCCTTGCCTGCGGCACTGGAGGTTTATTTACTTATTTGTTTTATTTGTTTTCATTTATTGGGTTTCTTACAGCCATATAATTAATCAATCTTTGAAGAAAAGACAATAATTGATGCACAGAGTTTTGGGCCAATTACGCGAAAACACATACATACAATCGATAAAAGAATAATAAAAACATGTCCAATAGTGGGTTGTGTGAGTGTGTATCTGTGTGTTTATTTATTTGTTTATTTATTTTGTTTTGGGAAAAAAATTAAAAGCAAAACGATCTTAAAAATCTTCCACTGAATTTAAAAATTTAATTTAACTTACATTAATAGTTTATTGTGTTATAGCGAATAGTACTCTTCCAGTATTATATTGTTCGAGAATATTCACTGTCTATGTAACATAGTTATTTTGTGGATCAATCTTACTGCCAATAAAAATAATAATAAATGGTTACAAATTATGTTTAAATTCCGCAACGGAGGGAACTAATACGTCCCTGTGCGCGGAGAGCCGCGGGCATAAGACAGGATTCATTGGATGATCCACGAGAAAAGATCGCCCAAAATTAATTTAAAATTAGGTATAGTACCTTTGAACGATTGTTTTATCTAGGTATGCAGTGTGTACATGTTGAGTGTAGGGAAATTGATACAATGATATAGCAGCCAAGGATCGTTAAATTTCCGATAAAGACGAGTGAAAATACGAGGGAACGGGACATGATAATGGTAGATAATGAAGAAACATCAACTATGATTAGGGGAGTACCCGATAGATTGTGGTTACGGTTGATCAAACGACAATATGGACTGAACTTAGAAATTAAATATTAAAAATTAATTATCGCGCTTGTGAAGCGAGTTCAAATCGTCCGAAGCCACTGAGTCCGTCCCAAAACGGGCACAGGGACGGAGACAGAGACGGCAACAGGAGGTGGGATCAACTGACATATACGAGTGGAGATATGGTTTTTTTTTGCCAAATTGAATCTTAGGAACAAAGATTTAGGTTTCAAGGGAAGTAGAATATTGAAAATCCTGGAAACACACGACTTAGGACCTTTTCCCGCTAGGGGGGTTTTAAAATGTCAAGACGCAGCAGATTTCGGGCAGTCGGTGTGAACGTCTAAGGTGGTGTGAAATCCGCGTCGGTTGTTTTTTTGAGTGAAAGTTACCGTCGACCCAGTGTCCCAGTGGTTGAAAATTATAGTTTAATTTCAAGTGAAAGTTGTGTACGGGTAAATATACTCTTCGACATTGTTTATTGCTCACGTTAAAAGAAAAGGGGGGTACGGGTTTGATTTTATTTTATAAAGGGTAATTAATTTGGCATATTAGAACTTCGGAAATTACTGCGCTTTATTGAGTTGATTAGTCCGGCATATATAGAACTGATATTTGCAGATCTCCGGAAACTAGCTGTGCGTTATAAAGATACCTATTTTATGCTAAACACGCGGGAAATTGTTAATAAATCTTGTAAAAATACCTATCTTATGCAGTGGCGGTCGGTGACTTTTGATAGAAGGGATGCTGGATACTAAGTTTATACCTACCATCAAATATAGATTAGCTCATGCAACTAGTAACAAAAATAGTTTGTCAAATAAGCTTTATAATTCCTTTAAGCTACGCTTCAACAATTTTCTATTCAATTTCATGCGCCATTCGTACCTATTTTAAAAAATCCATTACACACCCGAGTTTTCATTTATTTAAACTTAAGCTCGATCGTTGTAAAATTTTGTATTCTCTTTTAAAAACAGCAGGAGTGTTTTCTCAATATAAAGTCTGTTTTCGCCTAGTGTGCTTCGGTTGTACGTTTTAGTCCTTTTCATTGTGGAAAATTCACTGAGGAAAATTGCAAGTGAGGTTAAGATAAGATAATATTATGTTGTTGAGAGCACTCGTGCGTCCTTTCCTAGTTCTTGAAAGAGTATTCAAACCGTGTAATCCGTGCTTTTTCCACACGTTAGTATTATTTTCATTTCAAAATATAAGACATGGCCAGCAAAATAATTTGGATAATCTAGTACAACCACAAATCCAAGAAAACATTTATTTATTTATTTAATGTTTATGGAAGACCAACAGCACAAAAAAAAGCATAGAAAACATTGATACAATATAGATGGCCAATTACAGGTCTCCACATTTAGAAATATGTCAGTAATGATAAATATTTATATAACGGTAGGATATTGTATAACGGTAGGATGTGATATTTTTTGCATGAACTGTCATAATCGCCAGAAACGCAATTGAATTTAAAGTTGAGAAAGCGAATAAATTTTTTTTGAATTTGTTCCAAGCGATTTACATAGATCATATACTGGGGGTTCCATACTTGCGTTGCATACTCGAGTTTGCTTCTGACAAAAGTGCAGTAAAGTACTTTCAATGTCTTTACACACTTAAAATCTTTAGACATTCTCATGATAAAACCTAAAGCCCTATAAGCCTTATTTATAATAGAATCGATATGTTCATCGTATAATAATTTTAATATCGTATAATAACATCTTAGAAATGATTTATTTCCTGGCGTTGTGTTCGAAATTGGAATCGGTTATCCTTCGGAGTATCTAGAATATGTTTTTTTTCGCAAATATCGAAATTCAAAACTTTTACGCATTTACGATTCAATTATGCATTAACACAATTCAATTCTTTCGTTTACAGTGTTAGAACACGTTGTTATTCATATTTTATTTAAATGATTATTTAAACAGATAATTGAACGACACTTAATGTTTCAATAATTCGGTTTCAAGTATTCAAATTCACCATTTCCACCTATTATATACGTCACACAAACAAAATCCTCAAAACAATCATCTCGTTCCGTAATAATATGTCTCGGCCCTTCAGCCGTGGCTGCTCGGCTACGTTCGGCTGTCCTCGGGTGATTCCGTTGGATGCTGTTTTCAAGTCCGTATCCACTATCCGAAGATCTCGACAAGCAGAAATGAATGCGCATGCCCGAAAATCGGATTTTTGAACTCTGTGTGGATGCGGAATTCGTTACAGATTCCATCACTACTGGTGGCTGTGTTTACTTGATTCGTAGATGTTCAATGTTGAGAATGTATATGTATTTCGAGTCGCTCCGTACTGTACGCGCCTTGTCGTAATGTGTATTACGACTTACGACTGTTTTCTAAAATACTGGACTAATTTATTTTCCGGAGTGCTGTATTCGGCTAGAAACAAAAAGTCCAAAGCTTTTTGACTCTAGAACACAAGGGATGCGGAGCATCCAAAGCATGTATGAAGCGACCGCGCCTGATCTTATGCTAAATACGCGAGGTCCTGTTAAAAGGGTTTTTTAACTCAGAGTACGGGTTTGATTTTATTTTATAAAGGTAATTAATCTGGCATATCGGAACTTCGGAAATCACTATGTTCTATAAAGTTAATTATTTTTGTCGTCTTACTAGGTTCACAGAATAATATTCGCAGAGTTTCAGGAAACGGTAGAGTTCAAATTTAGTTAAATTTTCGTTTTACTAAGTATAGTATTGGCGGATCTCTGGAAACTAGCTGTGCGTTATAAAGATACCTATTTTATGCTAAACACGCGGGAAGTTGTTAAAAGATAAAGGAGTTGTTACTAACAGATTCGATTTTAAATAAGTCTTATAAAATACCTATCTTTGCTAAATACGCGAGGTCTCATTTTAATTTTTACATTTGTAAGGCATATAATATTTCGTTATATGAAATGTTTCGATTAGACCGGGTTTATTTTAGTTATCGAAAGAATATTTAGTTTATTTTAATAATTTTTTTTTGTTTATGTTTAATAGTAAGAGTCCGTTAAAATTATAGCGAATAAATTCTGGGATTAAAAATACGTCTAGTGAAAAATATATAGCTGATCTCGCGGGGTATCAGGTTCAGCCCATAATAATCTAGATTTTCATTTCGTTTAAAATTATATAGAGTAATTCCGTGAGAATCGGGGTTTATTTACAATTTCACAGGTGTACAAATTCCATTATTCTAGAGAATTATATAAAATAATCTCGTGAGAATCGGGACTTATTTACAATTTTACAGGTGTATAAAATTCCATTATTCTAGAAAATTATATAAAATAATCTCGTGAGAATCGGGACTTATTTACAATTTTACAGATGTATGAAATTTCATTATTCTAAAAAATTATATAAAATAATCTCGTGGGGGTCGGGGTTTATTTACGGTTTTACAGAAGTACAAGTTTCACTATTTTATAAAGTATATAAAATTGCTTCCGTTCGGCCCGGGTTATCTTATATTATATAGGAAAACATAGGTCCCGCGCTATTAAAACATATAAAAACGTTTCATGTGGCCGGGATTATTACGCGCGTTGGGGAAAGTCTATAAGGTAAAAATATGTTTATTTTGATTCGGGTTATTTTATATTTTATGAAAGATATTTGCCTCGCGGACTTAAACTATGAAAAAATGTTTCAATTAGTTCTGGTTATAATTTAGGAGTGATGCAAACTTCGCGGTTGCATAATTTGGGTTACTTTGTATTATACGAAAACGTAAATCTCGCGTATAAAAACGCGTATAAAAAAAAACGTATATCATGTATTCAAACATATAAAAACTCCTAGTACATTGTTTCGATAGACCGGGGTTGTATTATACTTATAAAGATGTTGCAGGGCCTCGTTATATTGAAAATATATAAAAACCGCCTGGGGCCGGGTCTTCTTATTTATAAACTATATAAGATTTCGTTACATTTAGTTATATAAAATGCTATCGTTCGGGAATTCGCGTTTCATTTTAAGCATATATAAATATAGGGTCCCGTTTTTAAACAATGTTAGTGTTTCGTTTAGAATTCGCGCCTTCATTTAATAAATATGAAACATGTAGATTTCAATTAGAACTATTTTAAAATGTTTCGTTTAGAAATTCGCGTCTTGTATTATAAATGTGAAAATTATAGTATTCGTTTTGAGCTAAAACGTGTGAACATAGAAACACTACAGCTTTGACCGCTATTTTGTTTACTATGCCTAGGACATTCTTGCGGTGTATTAGACTTGATGGTAAAATTTAAACTCTTACTCTGTTTAAAATATACGTAGTGTCTCCGCCTAGATTGGCTTCACGATATACTTTATGAAATTTGTAAGTTCCGCTGTCCTAAAATTATATAAAATTACCTTCGTTTAGATCGGGTTATATCATATTCCTCGTGGAACGCGTAAACCTCGTTGTCCTGAAACTAAATAAGGATGTTTCATCTAGACCGGGTTCATTTTACATTTTAGGAAGAATATAAGTCCCGCGTCTTTCACTACATAAAATGGATTTGGTAAGATTGGGGTTGTTTATACTTGTAGAAATTACAGAATCCCGTTATTCCTAAACTATATTAAAATGATAAATTATATTAAAATGATTTAAACTATATTAAAATTTGCCGGAGAGTGGATATCAAATATTCGAGATGATAATAAAATTATATTAAGAATAATATAATTTTGTTATCAATGCACAAACTTGGCAATGAACTACCTACATATGTCGACATTTTAAATCTATCTCTCTCAAAATTTAAAAAATCATTATATGATCATTTCTTTTCAAAATATTAAATTTTTATATAATGTCTTAAATTTTTTATATATATAGCTGGCTATTCAAATTTAATATTGCTATATTATCGGTGAGTAAAAATTTCTGAGATCACTACTTTACACTTTTTGCATATATACTTTTTTACATATATGTCTAACCTCATTATGTTTAAACTATGTATATATACTTTTTTACATTTATACCCTTTATTTTTCTTTTACATTTAATCGTTTGTTGTATTTTAATTATGTATAAACCTGCTACTTTACACCTTTTTGCATATATACTTTTTTTTACATACATGTCTAACCTCATTATTTTTAAACTATGTATATATACTTTTTTTACATTTATACCCTTTATTTTTCTTTTACATTTAATCGTTTGTTGTATTTTAATTATGTATAAACCTGTTGTAAAAGGCTATTAAGCCGTGTAATTAATTAAATAATAATAATAATAATAATAATAATAATAATAATAATAATAATAATAATAATAATAATAATAATAATATTAAGAATAAAACTAAATCGGCGGACCCTAAAAGTAATATGTATTGACCTTATAAAGATGTAGACTAGTGGGGTTTTATTATAGAAGCAATCAATTCTTTAACAACAACAAGTGGACAAGTGGTTGCTTCATGGGTTTGTTAAAACTTATAAATGGATGGAATCCTAGATTCAAAGCTTAATCCCGGTATTTCGGATAAATATAAGAATTTGTAACATCGGAAAATAACGGGTAACGGGTTTTATGAAAAATATCGGTGCGTATAATCATTAGAGTATGATCATTAGAATTAGAGTCTAGTCTCGATGACCCGGGTAAGTACGGATGCGTAAGGACTATGTTACAGTATTATTAAGATATATGAATACTTACAATTGTCGAGCTAGAGTCTAATTCCGGTATCCCGAGGAATATAAATTCAAAGAAAGGGAAATAATGTCTAGTTTCGGTTTGGTTAGAGTATATACACCGTATAGTTACAGAGGCTGGATACTAAGCCCCAGCTACGGAAACTTAAAAACGCGTGATGGCAGGATCAAAGGTTAGTTCGCGAACTATAGTTAATTAGGGGCCTGTGAATCGTATGCGCGTGCAAGGCAAGTGTTCGCAATCCTTAGGTATAAAGTGAGGTACATAAAGTGAAACTACGATGCACTGGAATGGATATAATCGGCGGCAGATGGGTAAGTCATGTCATCCTCTTTCCGTTTGAGATTATAACGATATATAAAGGTGGCGCACGATTAAGAAGAATGGTCTCGGGTTCGACACCCCAGACAGAGACGGAAGAAGCGCCGACAGTGAAAGCTAACCCCTGTACCGTAAACTTTACATATGTTTTCCACAGGTGTTGTTTGCATGTTGAATCCGTACTGACCATAATAGGGGCGAATTAATTTGCCAAATAACCCTTCTCTGCATGTGTGTGAACTTCCAGGGATCGCGCGGCCCGATGTGCTCGACGCCGAACTTAATTATTCATTTCTATTTATTTATTTAATTGATGATCCATTAATCAATTAGGTATTTATTTGTCTATTCATATGCCGCGTCCCAGTTATATATAGTCAGGCGGCGTTTCGATAGCATCATCATCATCACCATCATCAGCAGTGTCCCAGTTATATATTGTCAGGAGACGTTTCAATAGTATCATCATCATCATCTTCATTAGCGGTGTTCCAGTCATATATAGTCAGGAGGCGTTCCGATAGTATCATCACCATCATTAGCAGTGTCCCAGTTATATATCGTCAGGAGACGTTTCGATAGTATCATCAACATCATCCTCATAGCAGTGTCCCAGTTATATATCGTCAGGAGGTGTTTCAATAGTATCATCATCATCATCATCATCATTAGCAGTGTCCCAGTTATATATAGTCAGGGGGCGTTTCGATAGCATCATCATCATCATCATCATCATTAGCGGTGTTTCAGCTATATATATCGTCAGGAGTCGTTATGATAGTATCATCATCATCATTAGCGGTGTTTCGGCTATCGTCAGGAGACGTTTCGGTAGTATCATCAACATCATCATCATAGCAGTGTCCCAGTCGTATATCGTCAGGAGGTGTTTCAATAGTATCATCATCATCATCATCATTAGCAGTGTCCCAGTTATATATATAGTCAGGGGGCGTTTCGATAGCATCATCATCATCATCATCATCATTAGCGGTGTTTCAGCTGTATGTCGTCAGGAGTCGTTACGATAGTATCATCATCATCATTAGCGGTGTTTCGGCTATATATAGTCAGGAGACGTTACGATAGTATCATCATCATCATCATCATCACTAGCGGTGGTTCAGCTATATATCGTCAGGAGGCGTTTCGATAGTATCATCAACATCATCATCATTAGCAGTGTCCCAGTTATATATCGTCAGGAGACGTTCCAATATTATCATCATCATCATCATCATTAGCGGTGTCCCAGTCATATATAGTCAGGAGGCGTTCCGATAGTATCATCATCATCATTAGCGGTGTCTCAGATATATATCGTCGGGAAACGTTACGATAGTATCATCATCATCATCATCATCACTAGCGGCGGTTCAGCTAAATATCATCAGGTGACGTTTCGATAGTGACAACATCATCTTCATCAGTGAGGGCAGGGTTCCAGTTACACATCAGTCGGAGAAAATTAGGCAGATCCCATCATCATCGATGGCAGGATTCTAGCTGTACACCATTTGGAGAAAATACACCGACATCCCTGGCCAGGGGCTAGGCATATCCCTACTGTCCAGATCCACCTTTCCATCTACTAATACGAGGGGTCATGGCCTCGTGAAACCACATGGCAACCAACCATTACAAGTATTTATTTATGTATTGTATATGTAAGTATATGTACGTATATTATATTTTATTAGTATGTATCTATTCGTACGTAATGTATGAGGGGGCTCTTCACGGGTGGCACAACACCCGTGCGGATGTCTTCCCTCGTCTGGAATGGATTGAACGTATTGATGCATATCAGATTATAATAAGTACTACCTGGGAGGGTGGTTGCAGCCACTGTAGTGTCGCGAATGGCCAATGGGCTGCAGTTGCTCACAGGCGAGGGTTGGGGAGCCTAGGAAACTCCCCCTCCCCACTCGCATATTTTTGACTTGACAGGTGGCCCGGGACCATCTTTACAGTAGCTTCATTATATATACCGTAGTTTAACTTAGTTTAACCTGGAGGAGTTGGAATTCGGGGGGCAAACTGGCTCTGAGCCCGGACGCCAGACACTGACGCGAGGGATGGTGCGGTACTTTGCACAGAAGAGGCCCAACATGAAAAGGCGCATCCAGGCTCAGGTCAACGTATCCGGAACTCGTGTCGGGAGAAGGAAGATGGGATCAGTCACCGATGAGCCTTTGGGTACGGAGGGGCCGAATTTAAAGCAACCACATTTTCCGCGTACACATACATTTACACATACCTTCTACAAACCCCTTATCCATCAGAACCCAACGTACCACTAGAATGAGACATAGGGCCAGATACAGGTGACGGGACTTAGGCCGGCTAGTAAATAAACGTAACAATGTAATTGATATAAAGATAATGCAGAGTAAATATAAAAGATCGTAAGGAATAAGCACAGCGAGATAACGGCGGAAGATAAAATTATCAATCAGCGAGGGCGTCGAAGACGGAATCATCCGTAGGAGCGGCTACGAAGGACTCGAGGGCTTTCAGGGGGTCTATGTACTCTATATGTGCATGCGCATGTGATAACGGCACGTTACTAACCTTTCCAGTGGATGGCGGTCGATCCCATACAGGTAGGACAATGGGGGATCGAGCGGAGAGGGCATGGAAGCAGAGGATCGCGCACTCTGGAAGCGCAGCTACACCAGATGCAGTGGTTTCAGTCCGTAGGAATGATAGGTAAATAATATAGGGCCACGGAACATAGTATGTTTAGCAATTGCACCGTAGGGCTTAATTGACGTGCTAGGTAGTATTGTTTGCGTTTTCCATGAACATTCACGAACTTCATACCCCAGTATTTAATTTTAGTAAAGCTTGCGTTAGGGTTACCACTAAACCAATTCATCCCCTATAGTTCGAAACAAAAAATTACACAACGTGAACTGGGGAGGTCTTGAATAAAGCGAGGGTGTTTGGAAATACTACGTTAAAAACCGTAGAGCCTTCACCCGACGTAGATAGATAGCTTGTTTGCCTCTAACAAGGCGTAAACTCAGTTAGGAATAGGATCGAGCTGTAAGGCGAAGAAGAGGAGCCATCACAGTTTTTATTTGAATACTATTATAATATGTACTTATATATAATTTTTCAATAATTTTAAATGGTAGATACCATGTTTTGTTTATAATTTTGGATAATGGATGGTAAAAACGGATAGTATTTGAAGGGTTATTTGATGTTCGTGTTTTACCAATTTTGAAAAGGTGTTATTCTATTAAAAATGAGTTCCAGAGGCGAAAAAATGGTTGTTGACTACATTTTTTTAGGGAAAATTAGTATTTTTTAATTTGTTTGTATATATATGGGTTTTTTGCTCTGTAAATATTTTTTTGTTTATTTAGTGACATAAATCAATAAAAATTAATCTTGAATTAACAATAAAACATATTTTTCAAAGGCGAAAAGCAAATGTCTAATTATCTCAAAATGACTTGAATGTTAGTTAACAACTTCTTGCCGTGGGGTCTTCAAATATTAAATTGTATTTCTGGACAAGTTCGCAGTGCAGATATTTTCAAGACGGCTGCAAAAACAAACCGGTTTACACATTATTTAAACATCTTCATTCGAAACGTTTGAAATTTATGACAAATGTCAACAGTATAAAAGCATTTTCAGTCGGAGGTTTATTCCCAGTGACGCGTCTAATGAAAAGTAAACTATCGTTAAACCTCGGTAGGGGCGGCGCTAAGTACTGAATTAAGTGCTTTGTCGGGCGGAAGTCTGCGAAGAAATAATGTCTTTATTCATTGTCCCCTCCCTCCCTCGGCTGGAATATTCCGGACAGCCACCGGTATAGACGTACCACTATAACTTGGCGTGCGAGGGAGGGCGTCCCTATCGCTTAAGGGGGGGGGGTAAGGTTAATTCGTACAAAAAAGGCATGTTTTTGTGAATTTTTTGTGACGACACAGTTAAAATCTCTTTATTAAAACCAATAGTACATTAAAGTATGATATTTGAAGAATATTGTGTAAAATTTTCAAGACGAAATATTAAGAAATACGGCAATGGCAGCAATTATTCGGACGTATCTCGGAAAAAAGTAGAATTGCGGTGTCCATCATAACTTGGTGCTAAATCATCTGAAATCAAAAAATCAAAGTTCATTCGTTAGATAATAGATTTTCCCAGGTAACGCTGGGAGGGTTTTTTGAAATTTCAATTTTTCAATTTTTTGGAACACTTTGAAGGGAAAAACGCGATTTTTTGCGAAAAATATCGACTAATTTGTTATTAAAAAATAAAAATTAATAACAAATTTGAAAAAAACTCGACAGCGTTACCTTGTAAATTATGTACAGAAATAGTATTCAAAATTTCAAAAGGATCGGTGCAGTAGTTTTGAAGTTATGATGGACACCGACTTTGAAAACGTGTGATGTGGGGAAAACGCTTTAAAGTTTTGCACACTGTAAAATTCAAAATAAAACTCAACACTTATTTTATACTTACACATAATCGTCGATGCCATGTTCACACGGCAAAGAGCTTTCATCATCAGCATCTGTTTGTCCTTGTCTACGCAAAACTCTTCCAATGCAAATAGCACGTCCGGTAGTCCTCAGGTGAGCGCGTCTCTTAGCTGCCCGAGCAGGTATAGAGCGATATTCAGTCTGAATATCGCTCAAATGTTCATAATTTCGTCAATTTTGCTCCAATTGACTTGAAATTTTGAAACAATACTCTTACGATGTTATACATTCATTTAAAAAATTAAAAATAAAATGCAAAAAAAAAAGTTAAAAACCTTACCCCCCCTTAACAGAAGTTGTCAGGGTGTAAATTTGTTACACAATACATAATGTCCGGTGACCGGTGTCGTATTAAATACAGAAATTTGATCGGGCAGCTTTAAAGAAACCGTGCAGTAATGGCGGCCGCTCTTTCTGTCAAACTGTCAGACGGTAATATCTGTCCATTATTCGCCTTTTCAGCTTCGCAAAACTTTAATACTTCATTGGCAATTATTCTTGCACCGTCCCGGACTGTTTAGGATGTTTTGGACATAATAATTCAGTGTATATTGGTAATCAAGATGACACAGCTCGCGCTCAAAGGCGAGAATGAACTGAATGACAGGGCGAGGGGTTACCGCCGGGTGCGGGCGGGGCGGGTTTTAGTTCAAAATTCGCCGCACGCCAAGTTACGTTGGGCAAGCAATACAGAGGGGGCGGCGGCGAGCTGGTTAAACACTCCACCCTTGAACCGCTGTTTGACTTTTAGGTGCATGTCTCCACAAATACTGCGTCTCTCGATGCAGTACGTGGAGATTTTCGTTCACACAATACCCAAAATCAAACGTTAAATTAATGTTCACGTTCATACACATTCCGATATAATTCCATTCTATGGTCGCTGTTTTATAAAGTTCATTCATTGAGGATCGAAAGGGATCAACACAATTTTTTAAGATTCATAAATTATAAATTATATACTTCTTCGGACCTTTATTAAATTATATACTTCTTTGTAGGCGGACGGCGTGTGCCATCCGCTGGGTGAATTTAATATTCAACTATAATAGTTCCTCTCAATAAATATGATAATGCAAAAAAATGTCAAATTATGTTTTCTCTCTCTGAAGAACATACATGAGTACACCAAATTAAGCCACAAATGACCACTGACCTGTATACTATTTTTTCTCTTACAAATTTGTCGGGTCCGGATCTTCGTGTCGCCGACATTGTTTTGCAGATATCTTGATAAGTCTTTTTGGGTCTTCCACGTCACAAATAACACGCGAAAAAGAATATGAACTGGTGAAATCCCCGGAAAACAATACGATTACAAACATTTACTAATCGATTATAGGTATTCATTAAATCAAATCAATCCAGAGGAATTTTTACATTGTTTAAAAAATATGTTTTTGTTTTCACGCGCCGGCGCGGCGCGAGCATAGAACAACGCCATCTAGCGTTTTTCTATGCTCTGTTTTTCTGTATAAAATTATAAATAGTACGTTGGACTCTCCTGAGTTATTACAATTGACTAGCCGTAGCCGCGCCCTGATTGACTTAGCGTAAGATTGCACCTCCTAGGTAATCAATACAGCTCTATTAATACATTTAATGCACGTACACGATACAAAATACAACTCTAATTATCTTCTGTTTTATAGTTTGCTCAATATATTATTTTTTGTATATATCTTGTTAAATTTGATTGATTTATTAATCATTTTCTTCTTACTCATCACTTATTGCATTCTCTTTAACTTCTTACTTATTTCAACTTTTTGTATGTATGTTGTTGTTATTATTTCATTTTTTGTAATTTTATTCCTGTGTACTTAGTTAACTTATCTAGTTTGTGTTTTACATTATGTAAAAACACAATTCAGGGCGTGTATTATTAATAAATAAAAAATATTACGTATACAGCCGTGGACGAATGAGTTAATTATATTTTAATTAATTACAAATATACAATACCTGTCGCAAGAATTAAAAGAGTGTAGAAAAAGTTTGGACGTTTTTTGTCCTACAGGGCTGGTTATCTTCACAGCTACGAGGGTCATCTTGCTTTTTCAAAATGCACAAAATGGAGTCCCGACGGAAACTTATCCGACGTAAATTTGCATTTAACCCCGTATAAGAAACCCGGACTACTCTAGTATAATTCAGCATTCTAATAATGTAGGTTATAACAAACTGTTAGTTGTGTTAGTATAAAACCATGTATGGAGATTTTTAGTCTACCGGTTTTGAGACGTACCCGTCTCTTCATCAGGACAACCGCTACACCAGCATGTAAAACCATATAATTATTCATACCCCACATTAAAAAAATATTCCTCACATGCGTGTTAATCTAACCGAAGACTAACATGCACTAAGGTTAATTTTCCAAAAGGGTTAAATGCTTCCATCCCATATATGAAATAATATAACATCTCACTACTCGCATTCGTAACCTCTTATCGAGATCAAATTTGCAGGCCTTTTTTTACGAGGATAAAAGTTGCACACGCTTTTGAAGTAATTGAATCGTGGTGTTTTTGGTGAGGAGAGATTCAAGTTTATTTTTTACTCCCTTTCTTTTAAGTCGTAGCGTCTGCTTGTCGGCTGAAAAAACTTTGGATCGATTTTTAACCCTTTTTCCGTGATCCAATCGAGCTGAAACTTTGCAGGCAGACTCGTGGCGACGATAAAGATGATCTAAAAATTTTTCGTTGAAAATTTTTATTATAGTATAAATTTTTCAAATTGGAAACCATACAAATGAGAAAAGAGCCCGAAGTGCAGAAGGCGCGAAACCTCTTTCAACTTGTCTGACTCGAGCCACGGATCCGATCTGACGGTTTAGCCGATGCCATGCCCCCCTATACCAATTATTACGTTTTCAATATTCTATATGTTTTAAGGATACTAATATACATGGAATAGATTTTCCACATGAACTTAAAGCAAGAGGAGTATGTTGATAGAATATCAAATTGGAAACAATACAATACAAATGAGAAAGGGAGTATAATAAAAACTTGGTTTTTGTGAGTTTTTTCTACCTACTTTTAACATTAAAAAAAAAGCTTCAAAATCCTGTATTCAAAAACAAAAATTTAATTCTTTTCGTTATTCTTATATTTAAATTGGTGAAAACTTCTGTAAATAACGTAATAATGCTTCATTTCATTTTTAAGAATATATAAATTATGAGATTGTGTAATGAATTTTAGAGATAAACTGTGCTTAATTTAAAATTTAAAATGATCGCCTCGAGATATTGCCGAGAAATTTCCGACTGTATTTTTCCTTTTCTCGATGAATCGAGTAGTAGTTTAACTTATTAGGGGAAGGTGGGGCGCGTTGTGACTTAATTATAATTTTTTAAATATATTTATTTGTAGATAAATACAAAATAATTCCTATGTTAATTTTTTTTAAGTAGGTAAGTAGTGTAAGGCATTGGTAGTATAATCTATGTTAACAGACAATGAGAATAAGAAAAGGTATATAAAAGATGTGGCAATATTTATTGCATATTCTTGAAGTGGGACTTTAACTTGTACTTGAATTTATTGTAATTATCAGTAGTTTTTCATTTTGTGGGTAAGTTATTAAAGTTAAGTATACCTCTATATAAAAAACCGTTTTGAAAATATGTGGCACAAAATTGAGGAATTTTTATACTATTTTCACATCTGCTCGAGTGATACGTTTGTAAATGATTAGTTTTATTTTCTTTAAAAATTTGTGAAATTTAATATTTCTAATAAATTATGTCAACTGTATTAACTTTAAATATGTTAAATAAAATTTCTGTTCTGAATCTTTGGGGTTTCTTCAAAATTATTTTAATAATTAGTCTTTGGATTATTCTTATGGGATTCACTGTAATCGAGTATGATCCTCCTCATTCAATAATACCATATTGCAGCAAGGATTGTACCATTGCATACTATGCCATTTTAAAATTATTAATTTTTAAATCATTTCTTAATCTAATGAACATATAAATATATTTTCTAAGTCGTCTGACTAGTATGGTTGGACGACTGTGAATACACAATTGTATTTATTAATTAAGGAATAATTTAATATGCATATCAACTTCATCTTCAGATTCAAATTGGATACTTAACTCAGAATCTGATGACACTTCAGCATCCTGCAATATAAAATTCCTGAAAAAATTCTGCTGTTAATATCAAAGTATTTTAATTTTGCTCAATTTATTACATTTTGCAAGACAAAAAACACATTCAAAATCCTATCAAACTTGTACCGGAATCGTCCACTAATGCACTTGGGTGTAACAAACCACCTTTTGCATTTTTTGGAGTTCAGAAATTAATTTAGTTTAATTTGTTACCAAAGAAAGTCCTGGACATGAGTTAAATTTAGGTACCATTTTTAATTTTATGGTCTCTAAATGTCTCCTGATTATTTCACACACTAATTAATGTACTGTTCCTTAATTCGAACTAATTAACGCTGTTTCTATTGCTTTGATCACTTCTGGGAAACTTCGTTCAATGTTCGCACGAAGAAACTTCTCGCCTCGGTGTTCTTCCTTTACTCCGCTGGTATCACTGGTAGTCGTTTGTTTACTAATATCACGAATCACTGATCACGCTGGTTTTAGCTATGGATATGTCGCACTTGTTGTCGTCACGAAATGAATTTACTGACCCCGCGTTGTGTGACGCCTTTTATAGATAAATTCCTGTAGTCAGATTTGTTATAGAGATTGCTAGAGACCTGTAAAACTAGACTTTTCCAGTGTAATGTTTTAGTACGTAATGGAATGTCATTGATTCTTTGAGTTTGGAATGTAACAATTTTAAACTTTTATTAAACAAAAATCACTTGAAAAAAATTAAACTGCAACACTACTTCGTTATTTCGCCTCTAAAATATTTCATTAATCTGTGGAACACTATAATTGTCGTCTAAAATATCCCACCCGTCTGTGGAACGCTTTATTCGGGCTATTCTACTGCTTGTCTGTTCGCCGGTTTCGAAAATCTGTCTTTTTCACTAAATGTCGAAATTGGTGTACCGTGTTCCGTAGCGATGACGTCATTGTTTATATAAGATCCTGGATTTCTCGAATCTTCTCGTGTATTATACCAGTTTCTGGGTTCTTCCAATTTATTCTAAAATGTCCAGAGTGTTGGGAAATCGTCAATTATGTAAAGTTCTTCTTGTTTCTAAAATCAGCGACCCTTTCTTTTATCTAAGTAGGGATAGTGTTTTATTTTATTTTAGCAGAAGCATAAGAGCGGAATTTAACTATCAGAATATCGAAATTATTTTTTGGGCTTCCTGTGATAATTTTCATTGCCACCCGCAAAAATGTTGACATTAGTAAATTGATATGTTAATTTGAATATGCATTCTATCGACCGTTACACGACGTACGACAGGTGGTGTCAAATGACACTAATGGCAGGTAGAGATTTCATCATAAGTCAAATTTTTGATGACAGTTAGGGCCGGTTGTTTCAAGTTGGATTAAAGTAAAAGTTCGTTTAAAGCATAGATTTTTGCGTTCTCCACCAATCAAACGACCTGTTTCCGTAAAAATCTATGCTTTAAGCGAACTTTTACTTCAACCGGTCGGGTGCCAGAGCGCAGATCTGCTCTCCCTAGACACGTATGCGATTTCGGCCTATTTTACCTGCGGTTATGGGTTTTTAAAGCTTATCATTGATTATATCTCGAGTTTTTAAATGAATGAATGAGTTCTATTTGTCAAGTAACCTCATTTGCCGCGCAAACCAGATAAAAAATCATTCCGAATGTCATCTTCGAACCGCGCATTAATTGTGTTATTTATATGTTAAAAAGTGTTAAAATTAAGTATTTATATATTCTTTGATATATTTAGAACGAAAATATTGAAATACAATATCTTTAGTGTTATTGCTTTCGTGGTTTTAGTCGATAAACATGTGCGTACATTTATGACAATAATTTTCGTTACTTACATTCATAATTAATGAAAAAGTAATTATTGTACGAGTAATTATTTATTTATTTATTTTAACATAACATTACATTAAATTACATTACAAATATAATTATACAATAATAATTTATCATACAATCGTATAATAAAATATGTAACTACCCAACTAGGCTGGCCTGCTTTAGGGCGAGTTATATATTTCATTTTAAAACACAATATTCGACTATAGGTACTCATTAGTATATAAAATTAATTAATAATTTAGAGTTCAAGTAAATTAGTACATTATAAAAATTTAAATTAGATTAATACAATACAAATATTTTAATGAAATTAATACAATAAAAAGTTAAATTAGATAAATACATTATATAAATTAATAAATTAGTCTAACAGTAGTTTTCCAAATAAGATAAAAAAATTATAAATATTTAAAACGAAGAAGAAGAGAAAAAAAAGTATAATGTTAATACTCATTTTACTAAAGAGTTTTATTTCAATTTCCATTAATTTCTTTTCAGTGTTTTCTCTACCCATATTGAAATAAAGGTAATTATTGAAGTCTGTGTATTAAGAAACCAGAAACTGCAACTTATAAGTGATTATTGTTGAGTTTTATATGAATATTATCATCACAAAAACGTGTCTAAAAAACAGCAATCTTGCGCGAAATTGCGCGGCATCCGACCGGTTAATCCAACTTTAATCAACCGGGCCTTAAATATGCCAAATGTTTTTAAATTTGTAAAGTCTTGGTAAATTTTTATAAGAAGTGTTTCATCTCAACCCGGATCGAAAATTTGTTCGAGATTCCATTCACCCTTCCCCGGGGCACATAGATTAGCAAGTTATAAATCTGTGGGAAAAACAATTTCATTTTTTCATGTTATTATATATCGGCCTTCGCGGCCTACAAGAATGAAAAAATATCTCCCAAACAGCGATTCATCTTATCTTATTGTTTTGAAAAAAGATGCTCCGAATAGGGATTTTCTGATTTTTTAAAAATATTTTTATTTTACTGTATTTTCCTCGAAAACGTTGTCATCTGTTATATATATTATTATTTATCCTCTTTTATATATTTTATCATGTCCCGTGTTATTTTATCATGTTAAAGAACTGGTCCACAATACTTAACATGTAGGTTCCTGCTTGTTATGAGTCGAAAATGTTGAAGCACACACGTTCTAATAGTTTTGGAGATAACTATTTGCATTTTTTCTGAATATTTCTGAGTCATTTTCTGTCATTACAGTAACTTATATCGAATTTAAAAAATTCATTATGTTCAATACAAGTCAAATTCAATGATTTTTTCTGTAAGGTTTTTATCATTTTATTTGACTTTTATTAAAGCAAATGAATTTTTAATCTTTGATATAAGTTACGCTCATCATAGTGCTTATATTTTACACAAGATGAGTCAAAAATATTTTTAAAAATGCGAACTTTACAGTCGCTTATCTCTATAACAATTAATTTAAGGATATTTTTACTTAAACATTTTTGTCTCGTTTATGCAGGAATCTACCTGTAAAGTATTGTGGACTTACTCTGTTTCACCCCGTTATTCTGCGCGAAATAAATGTAATCTTGATACCGCATTAAAATTTTTCATAACAAATATAATTTAAATGACTATTTCATTTGCGAAGTTCATTATGTCCATTCATAATATCGTACAAAAAATTTATAAAAAGTTTTTTATCATTACTAATTGATATTTAATCTCTAGGGCTTGAAATGCTGTCATTTATTATAATTTATCATTCTCCTCTAGGGACATCTTGTTGATAAACTTGTAGGGAAATTAAAAACAAATACTATGAAAATGAGACTGGCGCTCTAGAAATGTGCTGCTGTTAACGAACAGCTCACAGGACTAAATTATTGATGTTAAATAATTTTTAAGAGTTAGCTATTAGTAGACTAAGACAATACTTACTATCTTTTTTCTACCTGTATTATTTATTATCTGTTAAAATCATCCAAACTCAAATGCCATTATATCCAAATCTTTTTACCTACTATACAGTACGGCCACTCTATGATGGCACTTTTGACGTTTAGTCTTACATGAAGTTTCGTAATTAATGACAGTTAAACATTGGAGGACAAATGCTATACTTTATTGTGCGAACGCCAGAGTAGTGATGTCCATCAACATTAAATATGGAATGAACGAAATGATTCAAAATGTTTTAGGATATTGATTGCCTGTATAATATGCGTAGAATACGCAGAATAAGTATCCAAAATAACACAACAAATCTGACAGATCGATAATGCCCTCTAAATATGATCTTTCTCTATGGCTTTATTAGAGGGCAAAGAAAACGGCTACAAAACAATAAAAGACGGATCAGACTGGGCTAATGTAGTGAATAGAACCTTGCGACGAATAAAAGAAGATTACGAAAAAGATATTAGAATCGATAATATTTTAGATAATGATATTATAATTAATTTAGGAAATGATAGCAGCGACGATAGTTCAATGGAGAGTGATAGTAATGGGGATGAATCAGATTGAAACATTCAAGTAAATATTTTTACCTAAGAAAAATGTGTTTTATTATTCTTCTATAACCTTTTTTATGTACAAAGACTTTCTCAACTCATGCCGTGCGACGAATTTTTTTTTCGACTGAATTTTTTCGTTAATGATTTTAAGTGTGTCACAACACTAGTACGATCTGTCAAAAATGCCGATGGCTCGATGGCTCGAGTATAGTATACATGTAAATAAAATATTTCAGGTTTGATACTGTAACAAGTTACACGTAAGTCTGTCAGTCGCTGGTTCATAGTCTACTTCGTCCACTTCTAGTTGGATGCTTTTAGAGTGTAGAATACTTAGTTGGGGTGGAGCTTTCTACTTGCGTTTCCCGCCATGTACGTATAGCATACCTGGTGGCGGTTTCACCAACCAACTCCTCGCTTCCACAAGTTGCCGCCAGGGGCAGGCGCATCCTGTACTTTCATACATGTACGCAGAACAAATACTGTTAAACAGTTCTCTTCTTACTGCAACGTCTTATTAAGTTCACCGTCAGACGCTGGCTCTTAAAAGGGGGGTAAGGTTAATTCGTACAAAAAAAGGTATGTTTTTGTGAATTTTTTGTGACAACACAGTTAAAATCTCTTTATTAAAACCAGTAGTACATTAAAGAATGACATTTGAAGAATATTGTGTAAAATTTTCAAGACGAAATATTAAAAAATACGGCAATGGCAGCAATTATTCGGACGTGTCTCGGAAAAAAGTAGAATTGCGGTGTCCATCATAACTTGGTGCTAGATCATCTGAAATCAAAAAATCAAAATTCATTCGATAGATAAAAGGTTTTCCCAGGTAACGCTGGGAGGGTTTTTTGAAATTTCAATTTTTCAATTTTTTGGAACACTTTGAAGGGAAAAACGCAATTTTTTGCGAAAAATATCGACTAATTTGTTATTAAAAAATAAAAATTAATAATAAATTTGAAAAAAAACTCGACAGTGTTACCTCGTAAATTATGAACAGAAATAGTGTTCAAAATTTTAAAAGGATCGGTGCAGTAGTTTTGAAGTTATGATGGACACCGACTTTGAAAACGTGAGATGTGGGGAAAACGTTTTAAAGCTTTGCACACTGTAAAATTCAAAATAAAACTCAACACTTATTTTATACTTACACATAATCGTCGATGCCATGTTCACACAGCAACGAGCTTTAGTCATCAGCATCTTTTTGTCCTTGTCTAAGCAAAACTCTTCTAATACAATAGCACGTCCGGTAGTCCTCAGGTGAGCGCGTCTCTTAGCTGCCCGAGCAGGTATAGAAAATCAATCTGATATCGCTCAAATGTTCACAATTTCGTCAATTTTGCTCCGATTGACTTGAAATTTTGACACAATATTCTTGCGATGTTGTACATTCATTTAAAAAATTAAAATTAAAATGCAAAAAAAAAAGTTCAAAACCTTACCCCCTCTTAACCAAAGTCACGTAATTCGAAGAAAAGTTGTCCTCCTGAACGAAGGTTTGCACTCAATGACATTTTGACACAATATTCTTGCGATGTTATACATTCATTTAAAAAATTAAAAATAAAATGCAAAAAAAATATTTAAAAACCTTACCCCCCCCCCTTAAGCCGGATTGAGAGTCAATAATTAGATGACTTTAAGGTTAAGGTACGCCTTAAAAGCGTAATTTTTAGTACAAAATAAAACTTTTTAGGCATACCCACCTTTACTTTTAAATCGTCTAAGTATTGACACTGAATTTGGGCCTAAGAGCTAGCGACTAGCGTTAAAGTATTAAACGTGAAATATTTTCTGTAGTAGGTAAAACGGTTTAGGTTAAAAAATCAGATTGCTTATTTTTACGTTTTACTTACTCATTTTTTGTACCTGCTTACCTGTTATCTGCCTAAATCTCCCGAACTCAAATGTTATAATACCCGAACATTTTTTTCTACTAAAGTGTCTAGAGAAAATATTTTAGGTTTGATACAATAACGTAAGTCTGGCGGTCACTGGCTCCTACTCTTTTAATAATTGTTCGAGCGAGTAATACATGCTCAACATTACGCGGTCAGGTTAGCACTACAGCGTGGCATACAACATTATTGCGTATTGTCGCGAATCACATTTTGATATCGCAGCCTTAAAAGACATGCGTTTTGCATTACAATAATTTAATTTGGGATATCTTATTTTTTTTATCAAACATTAAATGTTCGTCCATTGGTCGTTGAAGTTCTTTTGGTCTGTTGAGTGAATTTGAATCTTCCTAACAGTCAATATTATCCGCCGCTTGCACACGACTGTTCTATGAGCAAAAGTTCCCAGGTCGGTCCTACTCATTCCGCTCCGCAGCTGTCGTATAAACCATTGCGAGGTGGCACGGCCGCAAAAAACAAACCCTTCACTGCCCCCCCCCCCCCCCCACAGCGCTCGTCAACTTTAATATAAACCTAAGAATATATAAAAATACATAAGAGAATATTAATTTGTTTACTAACTATACACGACTTGATTTGGGCTTTTCTGTGTATCATAAAAAAAAGAAGCGTAGCTATCTAAATACATAGGAATAACATGACAATTAAATAATATTAACAATATAAATACAAAAAGTTATAATATAATGCAATACGTAATATGTAGAAAGTAGTAAGAAATAAAAGAAAATACAATATGTAACCAGTAGATACAAAAGTGATTAAAAAATGAGAAAATTTTAACAAGATAGTACGACAAATAATACATCAGATTTATAGGAAAATTATAAATTAGAAGATGATAGATTTGTCTTTTGTATGTGTGTAGTGTATAGTGTAGGAGCAATAAATTTATCAACTGAACTGTGTTGATTACCTAGGCAATACAGTCTATGTATGGGCGAATTCATTATAAAATAATATCTACAAACTAAAGTAAAGAATATAAAATAATTCAAGAGGAAAAAAGAATCCATAAAAGTAATATCAGCAGCTAAAACAGAATAAATATTTATATGTTTGATGTTTGAAGTATTAACTTTGGTCGGACATGATTAGTAATTTTAATTAATTTAAAATTACATATAAACCACTTGGAGTATCTAAACGTCTACCGGTTTTGATACCACGGACGCATACAGTATGCGTCCGTCCTGACGAAGAAACAGTGGTATCGAAACAGATAGACGTTAAGTTACTCCAAGTGGGTTATTCAAAGTTTTTAATAATTTTAATTGTCTTTTCAGTATAATAAGTTGTAGACGTCTCTGTTTTCGGCATGAAATCGAACACCTTCTACTCCGGTTGGTCTCGAGCGGTGATCTCGGATCAAAATCTTCAGTGGTGTGTTTATATACCCAGTTGGCACTGAGATTTATCTCAATTACATCTCTAAGACTTGCGCCTTAGTGTCTCAATCCTTCGACACGGATTCGTTAAATGGTGTATGTAACCTTTTATATAATAAATGTACATAAAAAAATTTGTTTGTTTACGGCATACATAGGCTAATATTTTTAATTACAAAAATATTTTTAAATGGCGTTGTTATCTGCTATTCCGTAAAGTCTTTCTCTGTGACGTTCATAGCTGGTGGAGCCAATAATGTCGCCAGTGTTTGAATGAAATCAAATGGTTAATTATTTTCTTGCTTTACAATTTAGAATATTGAATATTTTTGTGCAATGAGAGAATTTTTGAAAATAATTAAAAAAATATATATAAAATTCGAAGTTAAAAGTTCATGTACGCGACATAAAATTGCCGCGTACGTGGGGAAAAGATTGGAAAAAAGTGGACTGTATTGTGGTTGACAAACGAAGGACGTTTCGACTCACCTTTTTGTGTTTTGGCGTCCCTCGAAGCGATATCACTTCACCAAACAACTGTTTCACTTGGTTGGCCACCAACGTTCGTTACTCCCGAAGTTCGGCGAAGACGAAATTAGACGAAAATTATAAAATGTACAATTAAAAAACGAGACGAAAAATCGGAGCTTTTAACACAAGCTTTGTCGAAACGAAAGGGGGGATGGGAACTAATTGAGGGTAGGATATTTTTCGATAGGGACCAATCAGTGTTGCCACATAAGAAAAGAACAATATTCTTTTGAATCAATTTCTGTGCCAACGTGACGTCACGAATATCGAACAGTTCATCATAAACAAACGGTACATTTAATCAAAAATATGTATGTTGTATCGTAAACAATGTTGTAAGTGAGACGTGTGAAATATTTAAATAAAATCGACTCGACACCTAGTTTTATATATTTATATTTTACCCACCAGTGTGGAAAAACGCAAAACTTAGATCACCTTAACATTTAAAAAAATATATATATATATATATTTAGCTTAAAAGTAATTTGATTAATCATTTATCAAAAAAATTCCAAGAATTGGTTGAATTATAGCAATTTGAAACTAGCGTGGTGGGTAAATTTTTAAACAAATTTAATTTTGTTGCCTTTTTCTCGAAACTCCATTTTTAAGACTGGTGAATAAAATATCTCAAAAACTATTGGTACAATTTTACAATTAAAAAAATTGTCTACCATATGTTGGGTATAAACAAAGGCAGAAATATCTAAAAAATAAAAAAATGTCTAATTTAAAATGTACTAATTTTTAGATTTTTTGTATCTATCTCTTCCAAAATCGTGTTTCCTTTAAATTTATAGGATACGTTTCCTTTTAAATCTCGAATTCAGTGCATTGTAAATTAGTAATTCTTGATGATTGCTGCTGCTTTTTCTTTTATACCCCGCAATTTATGAAATTTTAACTAAAAAAATGTTATTATTTTCAAACTGCAATCATTTACACATTTAAAAAAAAATCGACTTGAAACATCGTAGATGCTACATCGTTGAGTAAGAAAATAATGAATTTTTTCATATCACTCACACCTTGCCGATACAATTATCTCAACCAGCCGCGCGCGTTACATACTACGCCTCTATTTTGAAATTTTTTAAATAATTCGTTAATGAAAAATATTTACTTGTACGCCATAAATAATGATAATAAAGCAAATTTTGTGTATTCCTATGTGTTAAGTCATAAAAATGTTTATATTTGTATGTGATTTTTATACCTTGAGATGGTCAGCAACACGCAATGCAGTAACAACCCTTAAAACTCTTCACCTCCCCCTAATTTATTTCAGATATTTTATTCCGCCACCGCGCCGCCGAGTTGTGATTTACTCATATTTATTTCTTGTTTGCCGAGGGCCGTAAATAACCCCCGCGGCAGATCTCGTGCATGGGCCCCACCCCCGCAGACGAATTCTGATTAAGTTCGCAGCCTCCCTCGCCCCCCCTCCAACTTCACACCGACTGCGGACTTCCGCCAACTTCTGTTCACTTCCACAATAATTCATCCGCCAATTCTAATTTCTATTGGCGAGTCGCGGCTTAAGGGACCGTGATCGGCAACTTGTGCCAGAATTTATCTGTAATTTGTAGCGGGTTTCTGCCCCATGGATGATTGGCCGAATAGTGTCAAAAAGCGTGCTAAATACATCTGGATACAATTTGAATCGTACGGATACAGATTAATTCACTTTTATCTACTGCCTTTTCCTAATAGACGAATAATCGCTGATTGCTACATCAAATTTAAATAACAATTTCCATTAGAATCAGCTTAATACGCAGTATCTTTCATTTAATTTTTTTTAATGCAAATATCCGATACTTCTCTTATATATTATGTATAACATATAAACGTTTATTCATATCAAAGGTGTAGGATTCTCCTACACCTTTGATGTGAATGAATTTATATATAATTTATATAAATTAACTTTGTAAACAAAAATTTATTGAAAAAATTCAACATGTTTCGAAGCCAATGGCTTCTTCGTCAGGATAACAAAAATAAAATTTAAAAATTTAAAAATCGAAGTATAGATCAAAATATAATAAAGTTATATATGGAAAATGATAATATAAAGTACTTAAATATTTATAATATTTTGATCTATAGTTCGATTTTAAAATTTTATTTTTGTTATCCTGACGAAGAAGCCATTGGCTTCGAAACATGTTGAATTTTTTAAATATATAAGTGGTGTTTACAAAGTTAATTTATATAAATTATAATTATGTCACCACAAAATAAATTTTCTATATTTGAAGAAGAAGAATTTATATACGTTTGATATTTTATTGTTTATATTATATTATATTTTCTCACTTTTTTATAACATTTACGAATTAAACATATGTTTGTAATGTAAATGTCATATAAATAAATTGAATCGAATTACCGCAATTCATTATAACGTACAATATTATTCATTCGAAAAGCAATATAGACATTTTCAGACTGAAAACGAACATTAAAAGAGAACATTTTATTTCAATTGAGAATTATTATACATTAATGATATTTCATTAATGAAAAAAAGTGACCCATAAAAACCAAGTTTTTATTATACTCCCTTTCTCGTTTACTAGTGGAAGCTGGTTTGGCGCTTAACCTGCGCGTTGGGCTTCGGTTGAGCGACGCTACGAAAGGGAGAAATATTTTTTTTTCAAAAATCCAAAATTATACTATAATCAGGTTCCGTGTCTACCAGACGCGTTGAAATATTTTCATACAACTTAGTAAGTTGTATGAAAAAACCATTAAAATTTGAAAAATCCAAAATTTTATTAATTTTTTTTAACAAAAATTTGATAGATCTTCTTGATCGTCGCCACGAGTCTGCTTGCAAAGTTTCAGCTCGATTGGATCACAGGAAAAGGGTTAAAAATCGATCCAAAATTTTTTCGTCAAAAAAGCATACGCCACGAGTTAATATAAAGGGAGTAAACAAATAAAACAACTTCCTTGTGTATAATATTATTTAAATGATATTATGTTATACCATCGTGCACGAACTTTATGGACATGCCATGCCTTTGTTTGTGCTAAACTAATTTAAAAAAGTGATCTCAAGGGAAAGAGATTAAAAAATATACAGTCAAATATTCCTAGCAAACCCTGGTTGAATAATAAAAAGATTTCTAAAAGAATTATCTCGATAATCTTCTGAATGAAAATTGGCCGTTGTCTAGTGGCTGCCCATTTGTTCAGACTGAACGTAGTAGATAATTCGATGTGCGAGTGTGGTTTGGAGGAGGAGACCATACATGATATATATTTTTTAACTATTCGAAGAATATTTTATCTCCTGAATGATGGCTTGAACTTTGTGGTGACATCATTATTAAAATAAAACACAAATCACTTTATAATTGATATAAATTAACTTTGTTAAAACCACTTATTTATTGAAAAAAAAAATTAACATGTTGACTAAAAACGATTTTTTGGCCGCGGCCTGTCGATTAATGCTCGAGTATATTTTATTAATTATTGTAAATAATGTCCCGTTTATTACTTTTATATAATAACAAAGGTTCAATCTAAGTTACTGCCCTAAAAAAATTGCAGTCTAGAGTTTATATTCTGATATAGGCAAATGAATAATAAAAACCCAAATTTTCTTAAAAAAAACTCCGAAATATGCATTTGCAGTCCAGTCTTAATGTGTTTTATTGATAAAAAAATATCCTTTCTTAGTAAAATATTTTTTTCTTCATTCAGTTAATTTTTTTAGTTAGACTATATCCAGGTGTATAGCGCGTAGCGTAACATAACAGGTATTCTCCACCTTTTTTTTGGAATCCCCAGAATTTTTTTTTGGAATCCCGGGATTCGTGATCCCGGGTATATAATCCCTAGTTGTATGTAGGGCAGAAGCGTGTTGTGTGATGGCGCGTAGCTAGGTAGCACAGTCTAATGCCTGTAATCGAATATTGTCGGAATCCAGTTATTGCATCCGCAGGAGCGAGATGGCCCCAAGTTTGCGGAGTGAACTCAATGGCGCACTATCGTGATGGCAGTTTTAATCGAATTACTCGAATGCCCGAATGAAGGATTTCATTATTTCCCGCAGAATTTCATATCCCAAGTCAAACAGATATCGCAGAACAGGGGGAACTTTTAATTGTTTTCAAATCTGAACTACTTGCGAGCAGTGGCGTCCGGAAGCTCCGCGATCAACCCGCAATATGATTTTAAAAATTGTTCATAAAAACAAATCAATTATTTTTTAAAAATAAAAATTACAAAGTATGAAATGCGCCAATAAATGACGCCGCTGGCAACGGAATTCTGTTTTGTAACAACAGTTACAATTAAGATTCTTAAAACTTATAATAGATAATAGAACTAAATGTATGTACAAGGATGATTATAATAAATTATTCAAAGTATGCAAAATATTACCAATTGATCGAAAAGTAAAATGTAATACTAGAAGAAATGATAAATAATATTAATATACACACTGACACGCACCATAACTATGCAACCAGATCGACAGGACGAATAATGAGAATACCGATCACTAACAACGTGTATGGCGAAAGAAAAAGAGATTATATTGTGCCAAGAATCTTTAATAAATTAGATAAAAAATTCTTTGAGATGATGCAAGACAAAAAAACTCCATTGGGTTCAAAAAAGTACAAGCTAAAAGAATATATGTATATTAAAACTATGTACATAATCTTACATTCATTTATAATTACATATCATGTATCACTTGTAAAAAAACATGCAACACTCGATAATGACCTACTATCTTCATTATAAATCAAAAATTATTATCAAATATTGAAGGCAACCATGCCGTAAAACTGCTGTGCAGTTTGGCATATGTATAATGTAATTAATGTCTAAAAATTACTAAATATATAAAAAAAATTACGTAATTTATTGACACATTTCATACTTTGGAATTTTTGTTTTTAAATATTATTTAAGGTGTTTTTACTAAAAAAATAACTTTAAAAAGTGAACAAAGCCTCAAAATACGGGAATAAATAGAATATACTGTTTAACATCATCTCTTTATATAAATAAAAAGCGTTTTAAAATCAACAAAAAACGTAAAAATTTCTAGCCAATTTAAAACATTATAACTTTATGAATATTGAATATTTCTTGATTTCCTTAGTAAAACTTCTAGATAATAAAGTATACTTTATACACATAAAACATATTATGCGTACATATTCATAAATATTCATAAAAAATTAGCGCCGCCTAGGGCACTAAAAACGATTTTTTGGCCGCGGCCTGTCAATTAATGCATATATTTTATTAATTATTGTAAATAATGTCCAGTTTATTACTTTTATATAATAACAGAGGTTTTATTTAAGTTATTTCCCTAAAAAAATTTCAGTCTAGAGTATACATTCTGATATAAATGAAAAATAAACGCCCACACTTTCGTAAAAAAAAACACCGAAATATGAATGTCCAGCCTTAAAATATAAGTTGAGATTGTTGCAAGGTAAATTATATAAGCGTGTGCTCGCGTTGGTACTGGAAAACGGAATCAGCGCGTCATGGCTTGCGTCTCCTGTGATGTCTTTTCATAGAAAAACGCTATGCGCTGACAGTTTAGAGTTGCTAGTGTCAGCAACCGGAACAATATAATATTTAATGTATTGCATATATATCGCTGTTCGTATGATCTATAACTACTTGTATACAAAAATTAACAACACCGCCGATACGTGCAACAGATGTAGACGTAAATGCTAGCTTGTGATGCAAGGATTATGCTCGTCGTGTTCAAATTTCCGCTTCAAACACAGAAACCTATAATTATGTAAATTTAAACCAAGGAATCGGCAGGGACGTCGTGCGGTACCCACCGTGTAATTACATTCACCCAACTAGTGTATCCCCGCCTGCTCAGAATACCTAATTTGTCAGCAACGGGACCATGTCAAATGCCAGAAATACAACAGCCTCTTCCAAATTTTCGTTTTTGAAAGGTTTTTTGGCGTCTTGGATACCACGCTTGCCCGACGGGTTGGTATCTTTTAATTCAGTCTTACCAAAGATGAGAAACAGACGCTAATTATTTTAGACGCTAGGTATTTTATTTCCCTCCTACCCTGTATATTTAACACAGTGTTCCCCTATCCACCACCCGGAGACGCGTTTAAAAATTATATCCTTTAAAATTATATCTTTGTTTTCAAAATAATAATTAAAACCTTATTAAGGTAAATGATTATACCAAAAGTAGTAAGAATCATCATCATCAGCCATTTCCAAGCCATTTGGCGTGACACTTATAATCTTTGCCGCGTTATCTTTCAAGACTAAGACGGATTTTAAATAAATCATATTCGTTAATTAAAAAACTCACGTTTTATTTTGAACAAAGTAAACAAGCATTTTTTATGTATGGAAAAAGCCCAAATCATAATTTATTTATTTAATTACTTTTTTTTATTAAGAAATCATATGTATGTATTATCTATAAAATAAAATAAAAAATACCTACGTTATTTGAAACCACGCCTAATATTTCAGTTGTGAATGCATTGTGAAGAATTGAGTTCATTTGAATAAATAAATGTGTTAATATATATATAGATATCTCACAGAGACGAAACAGTATTTTTTCAAGGAAGAGTAGGTATAGAAGTCTTCTTTGGGTGGCCATAAGACTTACGACCTATCGTACGGTTGGCTTAGGTGATCACTTTACACATATGTTATGTTCGCCATTTCCACCCATGATAGAATACCATGTCTATTAATTTTTTGGAAGTTGTATATATATTAAATTTTTGCGCCACGTTTCACATGTGAGTTCTAATGATCCCCTAGCAACTAGCACCAAAGCTTTTTCCTTCCCCTTGAACAACCACAGATGTCGCCAAACGAGACATTTTTATTGAGTTTTTAGCTATATACTTTATCTTGTCTAATGGAATTCATCCGAATTTCTATCATTACACTAGTATACGCCAGAAATATTATTTTCAATATTCACACCCATGTGGTTTATTGAAATAATATAAATATTTTTATATTCTGAGACAAATGTTTCACTCCAATACTGCGTATACACGCCATGCACCCGATATATTTTAATCGGAACCGCATTCCCGACGTCCTTTTCAAATGCCGCCACTGCTTGTTGGAAAGTGTTTAAAGTTTCGGGAATAATCTCACGTAACGACTGCTGGGGGTGGTGAGGGTTATCTCTTATCGGCTCTGGCCTCACGTCTTGTCACAAGTTTCAGGAGTTGCGGCCTCTGTGTGAGATGAACAACAGATTATGTTACACTCGTCATAAACTGGGAAATATCGTAATGTCGCTACTTGGGTATTTGAACGGTACCCACGGCTTTTACCCAGGACCGTTCCAAGAGCGAAAGCTTCCATATCAGTCCTGCTCAATCGTCTCCAGGTTGACATTTTTTTCAACTAACGTGCAAGACTGAGCTGCCCGCGCAAGTGTAAGCTGCTTCTCTCGAAATTATAGTCGTAATTAATAACTCATATTGTGTGTATTGCAATGTTGAAATTAAACTATTTTAAATTAGTTTATGATGATTAATTAACTTAAAACACTGGAAACGAATTTAATCGGAGCACCGCGGTGCACCGAAGCAGAATACTTTAATTCGCTAATTTTGTAATTCGCATTAATTGTCACTCCTATAGAAGAGACTGAAATTACTCACCTTATATGATAGAAAAAAATTAGTGATTTAGTTCTTCTTTACAAAATTGTAAATAATATGTTGGACATCCTTGACCTTGTAGCGTGTATCAATTATAATATCCCGTCCTTACATAAAACTCGATAAATTGTCACATTTCATTGCCACAATTCCAGTAGTAATTATCAGTCAAATTCTGTAATTAGCAGAATGTTAAAGATTGGTAATGAATTTGGTTATATGGTTGACGTTTTCAATGACAATCTAGTGAAAATAAAGTTTTTACGTCTCTTACGCAAAAATATATAAATTAACATAAACATAACATATAATATAACATTTACACTCAAGGAGACAATACTACTTCATTACTAATTTCAACTGTTAATATATATACATGTAATGATGTGTAATATATATTTTATATCATAAACACTAACACTGCTCTGTACTTTATATTTTTAATTTTTATATTTCATATTTATATATCATTTATCATATTTAAATGCTTGTACCTGATATTTTCACTGGTTATACCTTTTATTGCTTATACATGTACTTTATATTTATATATTTTATATTTTATACATATACTTTATATTTATATATTTGACTGCTTATAACTGATATTGTTTAATGTATATACTTCTTGAATTTTATATAATATTTTTATGTAAAAGCCTATAATGGGCGTAAACAAATAAATAAATTCGTAGGTAGGTACTTTTCTATTTTGCTTTACTCTTGTCTGTCACTTGTTTGTGGTATCGCTCAGGTTTTAACAAAAAGTTTAAGTGAATGGTATTAATACCCCTCCTGCACAGGATTTATTAAGATATTGCTGCTTAAAAAAATTCGGTTTATAATTTAGGCGGGCCAACTAACTGACGAACCAACCATCACGCCGTTTCTCCGCAGGGGTAGGCAGAGAAGAAAGAACGCCACATTCTTCTATCTTGGCACGCCACCTTTGCCTCGGCTACCTTTTTAAGAATTGTGGAATGAATAAGAATCTGTCACATCCTGTATCAGGCATATTTTTAAATTTGAAGTTAAGTAAGTACGTGTAAGAAACGCAATACCTTTTGACAGGACGCGCTGCACGCACACGTGTGAATGTCGTCGCGTTCGGGAGCAGCAGCCTTCGGGCCATATTAAAAGTTGGACCCGACGGGTTCCCGAGCGCGTGTGCCTCCAGGATAATGACGCAACATCAGCCGGGAGACGCGATCGGGTCCCCGTTCCAGGAAGGAGTTTGAACGATTTCAGCTCGATAAGGTTTTACGATATTCGCTACTTTTATGTAACAACCGTGGCCCGCCCGCGACCAGCGTATGGAACGGGGAGCGCTTGGACTTGGAAAATAAATAAAAAATCTTTGAAAAGTCATGTTTTTTGAAGAAAAAGTGAAAATTTAATAATATTCGCTTGATTTTTATTCTCACGATTCTAAAACCACCGCGATGCGATATTTATTTATTTAACGCCCTTATGGGCTTTTACAAATATACAGAATATAAATTTAAAAAAAATAACGTAAGACAGATAAAATAATAATAAAGTTAAAGGTACAAATAATAATAGTTAAAAGGTAAAATAATAATACAGAAAAATTTATTATCCATTTCCATTTCGTTGAAATGTAAAGAATTGTATCAGCTTTGTCATATACTCAGTTATATTATCAGCAAAAATGTCAGCCGCCTCTGCATGTTCATTCCCTTGTGAGTGTAATCTGGGAATTACAGAGTTTGCATTAGTTCTGACATTTCCACTATAATAGAATAATGCACTGTCTTGATGACCTCGATGGGGCATGTAAGTCGATCAGACTAACAATCTGGAGGCAATCAATCATGCTATTTATGATCCTATAAAGAAATATTAGGTCCACAATACGTCTTGCAGAAAAGTTTAATAGTTGTAAATAACTAAGGAGATATTCATAATTGATATGTTCCAAGCATATATTTAATTTGTAATTAATAAACCTTAAGATTTTTTTTTGGATTCGTTCAACTGCCGTTGAATGATTAACATAGTGAGGCGACCAAACGATCGAGTTATATTCAACCTGAGGTCTGACAAGAAAAGTTTATATACAAAATTTGTTTGACGTTTGACGTGTGCGACATTACCATCGATAAAAACAACAATGAAATTTGATTATTTTCACAGATTCTGGAAGCATCGCGAAGCTTTATTTATCTGTGAAAAAGGACCGGCCGGCTACTGCGCAACAGCCATCAAAACCGCAGCGAAAAAGCGACAACGCTGCCGTGGCGAAATTGGATAACACGCCATTTCCGGATAGAGTGGAAGTCCGTTGGTTCGAATCCCAGTAGCAGCTAAAATATTTTTTTGTAATTAAATTTTTCTGTATGAATTAATTAATTTCTTTATACATATTTCATTACTATTAACATCAAAAAATACAAAACATGTTCGAAAAACAAAATTGCTTGAACATGTTCGACTCGTAATCAAGGTAGGAATCCACTTGTAAAGTATGCTCTGTTATACCCTGTTCATCTTCCAGTATTGTGTTCTTGTACTCAAAATATTCTGAAACAAATTGAGATGCGATTCCCGACGATCCTGGAGGAATGCGACGCTCCATCCTCTCGGTCCACTCCTGCGCGGGGCGTTGACAAGTTAGTCAGTTAGTTAGTTGGCAAGTTGTAGCGCTCGCGAGCAGGCGAGCGCTCCCTTCAACCCTTTCGCAACAGCTGCATATGATTTTCCGCCCTCAAAGTTCCCAAATCCTCGTCACCTGTCCCCTCCGCGTATTGTTTGTTCCCGTGGAGTTATTTTAGCGGCGCTACGGCCTTTGTTTGGCGCCCATTAAATTTAAGGGCTGTTCTGCTGAGGGTGGTCCCCCCGCTCAGGTAAAGTAATGCCGGATAAGTAAACTCAATATCGGTCCGCCGCGGAACTTTGTGGATATTGGCAGAGGGCGGTTTGCTTTGTATAATTTTTGTTGTTTGTACGTTTATAATTTAATGTAAAATTAAACGTCGGCCTTTTTAATTCATTTTTACAATTTTAGATTAGATCGCACGTAAATAATATTTGCACGGCCGTAGCTGGTTATTTGGAAAAAAAAAATTAATAAAACTAACCCATAAAAATCAAGTTTTTATTATAGTCCCTTTCTTATTTGTATAGTTTCCAATTTGATATTCTATCAACATGTTCCTTTTGCTTTACGTTCATGTGGAAAATCTATTCCATGTATATTATTATCCTTAAAACTTATAGAATATTGAAAACGTAATTATTGGTATAGGGGGGCACGGCGTCGGCGAAACTGTCTGATCGGACCCATGGCTCGATTCAGACTAGTTGAAACAGGTTTCGCGCCTTCTCCACGCGTCGCGCCTTCTCCACGCGTCGCGCTTCTTTCTCATTTGTGTGGTTTCCATTTTGAAAAAACCGTTAAAATTTAGAAAAATCCAAGATTATACTATAATTAAATTTTTTTAAACGAAAATTGTTAGATCATCATCATCGCCACGAGTTTGCCTGCAAAGTTTCAGCTCGATTGGATCACGGGAAAAGGGTTAAAAATCAATCTAAAGTTTTTTCGGTAGACAAGCAGACGCTATGAGTTACTAAAAAGGTAGTAAAAATGATAACTTTATTTACTTTCACTATTTGTTAATAACGATTATCGGCTAACGCATCATCTTCATGGATGTTGCTAAAACTAAACTTAAAACTAAAGAACGGCGATGGAGTGGGTAGGAGATTAGAGTGTGTTGGATATATATTTTTTGTCACAGGCCCATTTCAAAATCGAAATTTTGATAAACTCGATTGACGGTCGCTTGAGCGTGTAATACATACTCGTCATAGACACACGGTGTTGACCTTGAAACCCGTGCACTCGCCGTCAACTTGTTTATCTAGAAATCATTCCTAAATTATAATTAATAATTTGTGATATTCTTTACACTGTACTGAATATTATTTACAATTTATTTATCACTAAGACATTTTGTACTATTAAGGCGGCACATTCACTGCAAATGCATGTTTCGGCGTTTCTTTTACGAAAATGTGGGTTTTTATTATTCATTTATATCAGAATTTATATTCTAGACGGCAATATTTTAGATAATAACTTAGATAATAGACCTTTGTTACACCAAAGGTCTAACGTTATTTAAAATAATTAAGAAAATATAAGCATTAATCGACAGGCCGCGGCATAAAAATCCTTTTTAGTGTGCTAGGCGACGCAAACTTTTAATGAATATTTATATGTTAGTAGGTCCGCATAATATGTTTTTTTATACGTATAAAGTATACTTCATTATCTAGAATCCGTACTAAGGAAAATAAGAAATATTCAATATTAATAATGTTGTAATGTTAAAAATTTCTTGGAAATTTAAATTGTTTTAATTATTCCAAAATCGTGATTATTGATTTCCGATGTTTATTTATTTTTTCTGAATATTATTTACAATTCATTTTATCATTAAGTCATTATTTATTTCTCATAAAAAGTGTATTACGTATTGTATAAAAACTTATTTATTATTATATATTATATATTCATTACTTATTATCAATTTACCGGAAAAGTGTATTGCGCAATTAATTATATCATATTAAAAATGTTAATTGTAATTACGTAATTTTAAAAATTTTCTTCACTTTCTTCTTACTTTGATGGTCTGTTTGTTAAAAAATAAAATAAAAAAAATTACTTGGGCGTGGTCATTAGGCGCAGCAGAGAGGACGTCAGAGAACTTGCGTCCCTTCTTAAAAAGTAAAATTACGTACGTTATTGTAATCAGTATTCAAACTCCATCTATTACGTTCCCTCTTCTGCGCCTAATGACCACGCCCACGTACCCACCGGACTCTAATCTCCTCCCCACTCCTCACGCCGTCCTTTAGTCTTAAGTTGAATGTTAGTTCATTACTACTGAAGATGATGCGTTAGCATCGAAAACGTTCTAATCGTTACAAACAAATAGTGAAAGTAAACAAAGTTATCAGTTTTAAATATTTTTTTTAAAATGGCTTCTCACAAAGTTACACAAGAAAATTTCGAAAAAAAATGTTTCTTGGGATTATTTGGGCTAACTTCCGGTATATCCATTAAAAAAATACTAGTAATTCACTAAGATATTAGGTACTTAAATTATAATTTCTAAAGTGTTTTAAATTTCTCATACTAAACACGGGGAAATATGAGTAAAAAAGGAAGAATTGGAGAAATATGAGGAGCCCACAGAGTATTAAATTGTACGGAGATGAGCTAAACCTATTATTTAGGCGATGGGATTGGGTTACAGCCGAATTATGCCTCCCCTCTCGCGTATATTTAAGACAAATTCATAATGCAGTTTAGTATTTATTCTTGCGTGATTAAATCTTCTTGTTAATAAAATCTATTTTTCACAGTATAAACAAACGTCGTTTTTAAAAATTTTCAAATGTTCGTTCCCAACAGAGTCTCTTCGAGTAAAGACGTCTTTTGTAATAAGCGCGATTTATCTACTAACACATTGTGCTTTTTAATAGTATTTAATTTGATCATTTCATAATTGTTTCAAAATTTCCAAGCTCGAAATATTTTTTTAAACCAGCTAGATGTAAAGGAACCAGCAGTGGAATCAGTCCGTGTGCCAAGAAATTTTTGTAAGTTAATTAATTTGTTAGTTAATTTTATGTCTATGTATAGTTCATCATGGCATTCTGTTGTCAACTCTGATGTATGGAAATGAAGCCTGGAACTGGCAAAAAAGGAATGAAAGTAGTCTGCGGTGAAATGCTGTCGCAAGTGGTAAAATGCTGTCGCTAAGGCACTTGTGTGGAAATGATAGAGTGAGGAATAAATAGATTAGAAGTGAATGTAATGCTGTTGTATCTTGGTAGTAAGAATGAAGGAAGGATCCCTGTGTTGGTTTTGCCATGTGGAACGTATGAGTGCGGAAAATATGGTAAAGAAAACATGTGAGGCAAATGTTGAATGCAGCAGGAATAGAGGGCATCCGCAAAAGACCTGGCACGATCAGATATTACAAGTATTGGAGGATGGATCTTCTACAAGCTTTGATGAAGCCGAAGAAAAAATGGTGTGCCAAGATAGAAGAATGTGGCATTCTATTCTCTCTTCCTATCCCTGCGAAGAAACGGCATGATTGTTTCTTAGTTAGTGGGTATAGTACCATCGAAGAGAGAGAGAAATAAGTATTACCCAGCGTACAAAATCACTTCAATAGGAAAGTAGCGCCATCTTTTGGTGAGCTCATGAACTAATTTCACATGAATCTGATAATTAATTTATGTATTGTCATCGAGAATATGTCTGTGTGCGAAATTTTAGCTCGATTGTTCAATAGGAAGCGGGTGAAATATCGATTACAAGACTCCGTCCAGACAGACAGACAAGCAGGTGAAGTTTGTACAAGCATGGTTATGAAATAATTCGGAAACAGATGTGACTGTTTTTTGGAAAAACGATTTTTCTATTATCCCCAGTTGTAATATTTCCTCTTTTCGAGATGTTTTCTGACACCTCGTCAGTAAAATTTGAAATGCATTTTCATTATTAAAACCGAAGCGCAGTGAACGCCACGTGACGTCACAGCGAACAAATGTCAAAGTAGCAGACGTGTGTTGCGGCGCACTAATCGCGCAGCTGTCAGCGGCAGGCTCTCGCGGGCGGCGGCGGCGTGCGTCGATATGTTACACACAATGTTTCAAATCTCGATGACGTATACTGTCACGTGTCGTGGCTGCGGGGGGAATTGATAAAACGCTGGAATTCAATAACGGATTTATTAATTACTGATTAATTAATAATTTGATGTACAAATTCACTCAAAACTATTTAACTTAACCCTATTATATCAAATTAACTTGTTGAGGGCCAAAAAAATTCCAAAGCAACATATAGGCAAGGGCCGGAAATTTTCTGAATTTTTTGTGATTTTTATTTTTACGAAAAAACCATGAAAACATGCGTTTATTAAAAAAAAACACACACATTCATATTATTTTATCGTAAGTGTCGAAATGCAATGATTTTTTTATCATTTAAGTAAAAAAAATCTTTTTTTGAATTTCGATAATGTTGCCAGCGCAACATTTTCTGAAAAATAATAATTATTTTTTATTTGTTTATTAGAGACAACACTACTATTAATAATAGTAATCTTCTTCTGTGTGGTATATTTTGTTGCACGGCACGGTACACGTCGGAACATCGCACTCATAACACATAAATATGATACACTTTTACACACACACATATTTCAAATAAACGCAACAAAATTGCGTGTATTTTTGTTAATAAATCACTATTAGTATTCAATTGAATCCTAAACCAACAAAAAGTGACAAATATCGCAAAACATATCGTATATATTTGTATATACGTGTACAAATAAATAGAAAATCGAAAAAATAAATCGTATTTCCCGCGCACATTGCACGTGACCTTGACGATGGAATATTTGAATTTCGATTGCACAACACGCGATCGGGGCGCCATCTATAACAATTCTATACGATTTTGACGGCAGAAAAACTTCTATTTTGATTGTTGATTTAAAATATAATCCGTGATGTTTTTGTGTTGAAAATGGAACGACAGGTCACAACAGGATTTCTCTATTGGGAAAAAATGACTTTTTTCAAATTCGATACGCCGCCGTCGATAAATAATTTATTTTGTGCCCGTCGCATATATGCGACGCGGCCCCTGGGGACAGTCGCGCTCCGTCGCATATATGAGACGCGGCCCCAGGCTCATTAAATTGTTTCGTGGTTTTATCACTCGTAAATAGGCACTTTATAATCGCTTTAACATTTTATACACTATAACATTACATCCAACTTCTGCACATATTATTCGCTCCGGTTTATTTCGCCACGTAAGAACTTTCCTGAGTATTCGCTGCTGAGTTGCCGCTCGCTTGGCCATCCTGGCCCGTAGCTCGTGGCTGCCTTCGCTTTGGTTTCGATGTCAAGCGCGCCCAAAAACAACTACTTACTCTCACTTACTGTCTTACTCCCGCGCAGGGACCTATTCATATCTGCTCATATCGAGCCTTTATACTGTTACTATACACTTAGTGTATTGTATATGCTTATAGATTGTGTTAATGTATTGAAATATTATTTTCTGTATTGAAATATTTTGGTGGTTTATGTATATTTTTTAAATAATAAAGAGGTGAACTGACGGGACAATGAGGGCAAAACTTTGTATGGCAGCCGTGCGGCCCAATTCTGCTTTGCAGTGCTGGGTTGCACGGTTGCCTTTAGCATTAAAAAATGCCAACCTGGCGGCGAATGAGTAGGACCGATGTAGGAGCTTTTGCTTATAAAACAGTCCTGGGTAAGCGGTGGGTCTGCCCTCATTGTCTTATCGAGCCTTCTAGGTGTTCCTAGTGTTTACGAGAACTTTCTCGTGGCTTCCAGGCTTTTATAGATGTTTCTCGATGATTCCCGAAAGCCGTAGTGTGATTATTTCAAACAACTGTCACTTAAGATGATTGCATGATTCTTTTAAGCCTCGTAATAATACATTAACTAGTATATGAAGGATTATTTTCTAGAATAACCCGCGTATTGTATGTAGTTTTGAGAAAAACTGTTACTATACACCCAACGTTCTCAACTTGGATCTCGACTTCTGGAGTGAACGGGCGTGCTCGCCGCCAATTCAAAACAGAACTCGAAATACAAGGCGAAAATCCCTTTGACAATGGACAGTGATGTCTGTCTGTAACTTTGGGCGTATAATAACACTCTTTCTCAAGATTACTCTAGAAAATAATCCTTCATCTTTTACCCGCGAAAATCTTAATATTAATCATGAGTTTATGTATAAACAGGGTTACTTGGAAAACATTAATAACCTCGCAGGACTATATTCCTGCCTTGATTATGAGTCGAAAATGTTCAAGCTATCATGACCTAATATCAATAGTTACGGAGATATGCCACATCAAAGTTTGCATTTTTTTTCAATATTTCTGACTTATTTTTTGAAAAACGTTGGAGTGTCGTTACAATAACTTATATATGTATACTTATTCTTTAGGACCAGTCGGGTAATACAGGCGACATTTCCCTTCCCCCTGTAATCCATCTCCTTCCCCATATATAATTTCTGTACAAATTCTGTACAACGCGTGATCAATTGGACCCAAATTTTGCATACCGACGGACAAAAATGATTTTCAGATTTCTTCCCTAGACGTTCTATCTTCTATTTAATAAGAGACTTTGCAAAGCAATGGAACCTTTGTTCCCCCCACAAATTTATTTTCAACTTAACCCTTAATGGAAAATTATTAATTTCAATAGAAATAGTGACTAAGTAAACTTATCCACTTTACGTAAATGTTAAAAGTTTCAGAGCTCTAGCTAGTCGGGAAGTTGGTGAAAAATCAATTACAAGATTCCACCACATCAAACAAACAAAGAGAGTTAAATAAAAGCATGTAAAAACAGGCACGTCTATGGCATACCTCACCCCACTGGTGTATGCAAATCACCACATATATTTGAATTTTAAAATGTGAGGTTTACTTCTGCATTTCCTTCGTGACGTATGTCTGTTTGTCGGATATTGGCTTTGTTTTAAAGCGGGCTTTCCCGCTTATAAGGAATTTCAATTCAACATTTCAGCGCACGTTAGAGGGATGAGATGTGTTTTTCTGCGATCCAGCTTCCGATTTATGGACCGCTCCCGTGGGACGCTGCAGCAACCAGGATTCATCTCGGCATTCGCAATATTGGACGTGTGAAAATAATGGTCATGTTCCCGTTTATTTTGCACATGTTATTTTTTCTTTATGAGAAATATTTTACATTCACGAATCCTTAATGCTTTAAAATAATTCCTTTATGGCGAGGTCACAGTTAAAAAAGTAACCCATAAAAACCAAGTTTTTACTATACTCCCTTTCTTTGTAAAATATAACAATAATTAAAGACGAATTAAAACATATAACATAACACTAAACTTACAGATATTTAATATATTTCTAAAATGTCAGATGTTTTAAGATGTCAAGATTTTGATAGATTCAATTATCATCAATATCGTACCTTATGAATTTCCAGCGTCAAATGATTTAGTCAGAATCAGATTTGAGTAATGTAGAATTCTTCAAAACTTAGCTGAAATCTAAAAGAAATAAATTATTATTTGATTTTTTCCCAAAAAAACAATTTTGCTGTCATCTGTGAACCAATTGTTTTGTAAATTTTCGAAATTCGTAGTGATGTACCTATTATACCGACGGAGTAATTCAAATTTAGAAAATATTCTGCCACGTTATCGGGCCGCAGCGCCGTTGCTAATCAAACTTTTCTAATGATTCCAATTTGAAAAAACCAATAAAATTTCTAAAAATCCGAAATTATACTATAATTTTTTTTTTAACGAAAATTTGATAGATCTTCTTGATCGTCGCCACGAGTCTGCTTGCCAAGTTTCAGCTCAATTGGATCACGGGAAAAGGGTCAAAAATCGATCCAAAATTTTTGTTGACGGCAAGCAAGCAGACGCCACCAGTTAATATAAAGGGAGTAAATGTGGGCATAAGCAATGATATAATAAACTGTAGATACGTTACAAGCGTGAAATCTTGGCAACTCGAAAGTAAGACAATTGCATTACTTGCATTCGTTATCCAAAGGACCTTCTTTGTGATCGGGCGCAATGCTACGCCAAAATAAAGTCCCCGGGGAAAAGGAACAGAATATCGTACACTATTGTAAGAATGAGTATGTTATTTTAGTCACCGTGACTTCAAATTACCTGATTTTTACGTGATTACTTGATTATGTGATTTTGTCTCTTTCAATTCAATATTTGCTACATACGAAAGCCGGCTAGTATGGGAATAACGTGTCTATATTATAATACGTCAATGGGCATAATTGAAAGTATGAGCAGTATAACCGATCTTTTTGAAAAAAATATTCTCGGTATAGTTTAGTGTCCTGATTTCAAAATCAAAGTATTAAAAAGATTTTAGACATACGGATTTTAAAAATTTGACCTTACTTTTTGACATATAAGTCACTTTATCCAAGGACAAAGCGCAAATTGCAATAAAAAATATTATGCAATACGAAAAAATCAAGCCATTAACAAAATACAAAAAGTTGCTATGTTTAATATTAATTATGTTTCTACTGTCTATGATTTATAGATAATTGAACTACTGTCATGATTCATAGACAGTAGACATATTTTATTTTTTATATTTATTAGAGACACTAATAGGATAATAGGTACATGATACTCTAATAATAAAACATTATAAATGAAGACTATGCCCATTATCCCAATTACAAGTGTTTTCGGCACGCTCTAGTAATATGTATTTTTGAATTTAAGTATATTTTACATGTACATTTTGTGTATTGTATATTTAGTGTTTGAATGTAGTGCGATTAGTATTTAATAAATAATTGATTTAATGGATCTATAGGTTCATATCATGGTTTAGAAAATGGTTGTTGTGTATGAGTGAGTTTTTGAACGATGGTATGGTACGAGTATTTGCAAGAATATCAGCATCAATGTTAGAGTCAGCACAATACATATTATATGTGCGACACAACCTTGTGATAGGAGAAAAGTAACCAACATTATTATAATAATTTTGTGCTGGCTTATTTTAAAGAACTTCATGTTTCTTATACGGGATTTAACATGCAAATTTATGTCAGATGAGAAAGAGAATCAATAGCTCCGCTGAGAATCTTGTGTAGCACAACGATATCGGATTTTTTCCGTCGGGACTCAAGTTTGTGCATCTTGAAAAAGGCAAGTCGATCTTCGTAGCTGTGAAGGTTGATTGATTTGAAAGTTGATAATGCATATTGATTAATTATACGCGGTAGAATGAAGTGAGTAACAAAAGGAAGGAAGGATGAGAGGAAATGGTGATGTTAACGGCATATGCGGCCAACGACGATTAAAAATTTACTTTATCACGCATTTGTAATCGTTCTCTAGAGATTTTCAACAACCCAATGGTCGCATTTTTGTAGTGAAGCAACGCCATCTATATACAATTTGATTGTACACACGTCAACCGGCCTGATTATGTGAGCTGCATTCCCAGGCGTCAGAAGTTGACTGAAACATTTCAGGTATTCCGGGCATTGTATCCAATGTTTAATGTCAGTCCCGCACACGTCACATGTCAGATGCCAAATTTGGAATTCCCAATTTACACTGCCTACGGATAGATAAAATCAAACTGTCGCACTTTACAAGTTTACCGTACGCTTAGGCACACAACAACAGAATCAACCCCTCCCACGTAAAGTATCGTGAGTGACGTTGATTATTTTCATTTTTTTGAATAAATAACATATATAAGAAGAATAAAAAATATATTATACTAGCTGTTCATACCCGGCATTGCACGGGTTAAGGATTATCCTGAAAATAAATTTGTGGGGGGAAACAAAGGCTCCATTTAATCAATGCTGGGAGATACAGTACGTCTAGGGAAGAAATGTGGCCTATTTTTTCCATCGGGAATATGTATGCAAAATTTGGGTCCAATAGGTAGAAGAATCGGTGTAATAGGTATAGGTAATAGAAGCGGTGTAGATTTGTAATGAAAATATATCTGGGCGAGTAGGGTGAGTTAGAGGGGAAAGGGGAAATATCGCCTATATAACCTGACTGGTCCTAAAGAATAAGTTTCCAAGTTTTGAGTCCCATCGTGGTCGTGGTCATGGTCATGGTCTTGGTCTTGGTCATGGTCGTGGTTATGGTCATGGTCGTGGTTATGGTCATGGTCTTGGTCATGGTGATGGTCGTGGTCATGGTCATAGTTATAGAAACGTCGGCAGACTTTTCTGCGACGTCTCTCAATTAAGGTCCTGAGAACAGGGCGCCAAATACTTGATAGTTTGTAACTGTCACCGCTATTTAAATTGGGATGTTTGTATATTTCAGCTGACGTAATTAATACATATTGCACACTGGCGACCTCTATCGTAGAATAAGTGAATACCCCACAACAAAGTGCATATAATTTACGCTCCAGCAAACGGAAACATTAATCAGTCCGCCCTTTACCTCCGCGGGTACAGGTTTTGATGAAGTCTCCTGATGACGTTGAATATGACTTGAACGAAACGTCGAGAATTGTCTCTCGGAAAAACATACGGTTCGTATAAATTATCCGTAACCATTTACAGTGAAATATACTTATCGACTTCGAAATACCTTGATTTATACATTTTATTTTCATTTTTTGTGATTAAATACAAACATTAATTAATTTCAAGTGTTTTTATTTCTCTCCCACCGCCGAAACCCATGAAATAACAAAAAATCATTTATTTATTTTTTGAATAAAATTGTAAATATTCTCATTGAACCCGAATATTTTACAAAAAAATATATGAAACTTGGAAAAAGGTTTTATTTTACCGAGAAGTATATTAGAAAACAATGGTAATAAATATTCTATAATATCAAAGTAAACGTATTGAATTTAGGAGAATCAGTTTGAAAAATAGTATCAATACTATTGGATACAATAGGGGATGACCTTTGAATCCCCCTATTTTTTTGCGTGTATCACTCAAATGATATTCCGCTAATAATAATTTTGTTGTCTGTCTATCTGTCCATCTGTCTGTTCGTAACTTGCTGTAACGTCCATATTTATTTTATTTTATTCGATATTTTTTATTTTTTTTATTTTTTGAGGACAAAAGGTTCACGTACATTTGGCTCAACAACAAAAGGTCCATAAAAATTTGTACAACGACAAAATGTACACGAACATATGATCCAACAACAACAATGTCTAAGGAAATAAGGTCCAACGACAAAAGGTCCACGAACTTTTGGTCCAGCGACAAGAGACCCGTCGAAATTTGGTACAACGACAAAAAATCCAAGGGCATTCGGTCGAAATAAAAAATGTCCACGACAAAATTCTTATGTTGTTATCCTAATAATAACAAGTTCGCTCTCTGTCTGTCCGCAACTGCCTGAACTTCTTTAAAAAAAAATTTTTTTGTTAATTTATAAATACTTATTCTTTGGGAACCGACATGTAAACGTACGCCATTATTGACGGCTTACACAAAAGCACATTATATAAAAAATCTGCAGAAAATACTCGTAGATGCGTACCGAGAACTCTTTACAACCCCTTGGTGCGAAGTAGACTCTAGAGTGGCTTGATGATTTGGGGGCACGTGAGCTTGTATTCTCTTATGGTAAATAAATTTTTGAGATATTTCTACTCTAGAGAGTATGGATATAATCCTTGCCTCTACCCAAAGAATGGCGACTACGAGACTAATATGGTTAGTAACCGTACTAGTCGTGTAGTATCGAGCCATCTATGGTCACGATATTTTATAATTATAGCTCTAAATCTTATATTATACCATACTGATATATTTTGTGCCTCAATCGTCGCTATATATTGCATATTAAATCAGAAGCAATATGAGCAGAAAGATTGCATCGTGGTCATACGTTCTCACGTATAATATATGGTATTTTATACCTATACTAGCTTTAACCTGTCAAAAATGACAAAACATTGGTTCGCGTTTTTGCTAAGCTCTAGTATATATTGTATCTTTTTGTCGGCCGATGGAGTGGCGGCGGTAGCAACATGCATTGTGCGGCAGGTCCGGTTTGCTGGCCCAGGGTTCAAGCCCCATTTCTGGCCGTTTAATTTGTCTTTTTTAGCCGTGAATTCGAACGAAATTACTGACGTAACACGAAGTTACGGACGGACAGACAGATAGATAGATAGACAGACAACGAAATTATTATGTTTGATAGACGTTTGGATGTATTTTTAAGATGTATAATAAAACCAAACCTACCATCTTTAATAAAAACGTTTTCTTGTAATAAAGCGCGACTTATTTAGTAGGACGTTTTATTTTTGAGAGCACTTAGTTTTAACTTTTCATAATTGTTTCAAAATTTACAAGCTCGTAGTCACTTTTTAAACAAGGAAAACGTATTACTACCAGATTTGGTGTCAAATTTATTGTAGACAAGGAATTTTCGATAGTTCATATCTATTTATCTAGGTGGTCTATGGTCACAGTATATATAGCAAATATTATATGAAATGCAGAAAATATATTAAATATAAAATTATGTGAAATTAAGCAAAAAAAAACTATTTTATAGTAAATTGAAAACATTAAAAGCCTTCTTATTAATTTCCCTCAGATTGTCTGGGAATGTATTCCCAGTAACAAGCGGGGGTGACCTCTATATGCGATACAGAATAACTAAAGATTAAAAAAAATTAAAAAATAAAAAATAAAACCCACTTCTTAATCATATTTTTTGTAAGAGTCGAGATATATACAGGGTGTCTCACAGCTAGTAGCAAAAAATTTACGGGTGGATTCCTGCCTTGATAATGAGTCGAAAATGTTCATGCAACCGTAACTTATGTCAATAATGGAGATATGTAATATGATTTTTTTAAAATATATAGTTATTTATTTATTTTGTTTTGGAGAAAATTAACAGCAAAACAACAATCTTAAAAATATGAAATAATGGTTTTTACAATTATGCCAATAACAAATTTTCCACTGTATATAAAAGTTTACTTTAACTTACTTTAATAGCGAGTGGAGAGGTTGGAGGGGAATGTGGGACGGGAGTAGAAGGGAAGATATAATGTACAAATTAGTTTGGGTGCGGTAGTGTAGATATTGTTTGTTTTATGTCTCTTATCGCTGAGTTGAAAATGTCAATGTGGTGATAGTTTGTGTTAAATGAATTTGTGGATCTGTACATAAAGGAGTTTTGTTTTGAGTTGGTCTTACAAAAGGGGAGATGAAAAGTAAGTGAATGTGTGTTATTGTTTTATTATTATTACCGACTATTTTTTGCAAAAAATTTGAACTATCATTACAGTAACTTATATTGATTATGATGGATTATTGATTAATTAGTGAGACTGATTGATTCATGTATTGTCATCGCGAATATGTCCGTGTGCAAAATTTCAGCTCGATGGGACATTGAGAAGCGGGTGAAATATCGATTATAAGATTCCGTCCAAATAAACATGAGAAGCTAATATAAGCGTGGAAAAATGGTACACGAATCTTCAGTTCGTATCTTTTAAGAATATCCAAAAATAAAAAAATGTAAACGTTTATTTAAATTAATGTACCCGGGAAAGGTTAGAGGTCGTTCAGTTTCCACTGTGGATATTTTTCTACGACTGTTTGGAGATGCAGAAACGCATCCGTGTAAACGCGGTCGGACAGAAAATGGAATTTCGCAATCGATGGGGCGAATGAGAAAACACCCAGGAGCCGGTCTCAGGAGAGGACGACTCAGCACATTTCAGGAGCGAAGAGTGGCGTCTTGGATAATGCGGTCTGTGGTTACATTCCGAATTCAAAATATAAGGAAAGATACAATAAAACGCTCGCGCGATAAGTGCTGAGAGAAACATCTCCTGAAATTTGATCGAATCTTTTATTCGACAGGTTAAATTGCGTATTGTCTTCAGAATACATTATATCAACGAGAATGTTATATTTTTACTAACTGTTCGTGCCCGGCATTGCATGGGTTAAGGATTAAGTTGAAAATTAATTTGTGGGGGAAACAGAGATACAATTGTTTTTCAAAGCCTCTAATTAAAACAATGTTTCCATTTAATCAAGGCTGGGATGCATAGGGTGTCCAGGGAAGAAATGTGGCATAATTTTTCTGTCGGGAATATGTATGCAATTCGGATCCAATCGGTCAAGCGGTGTAGGTTTGTACAAAAAATATATCTGGGGGAGAGGATGGGTTATGCAAAGGGAAATGTTGTCTATATCACCCGCCGGGTCCTAAAGAATATGTTCCTTTAGGACCCGGCGAAAGCATGAATTAAAAAGCGTAGAAAACTTTCAACTCTCCCCTTTTACCCCTTCTCCTCCCGCCGATATATTTTCAATGCAGATCCGTACCGTTCAACCGATCGGACTCAAAGTATTCTGAATATAAAAATCTGGAAAGGATTAAGAATTTGAAACCATTTTCAAGCGTATTCTAGTGTAATGTTAATAATTCGGAAGAATCTCGTAAACATTTATAAATGGTATTGATTTAAAAACTCCAATCGAAATATACATACCTCATTATCAAAAGTGACATCTGTATTGGATTGTGTGAATGAAAAAGCTTGGGACTGTAGGTGGCGGTAATAAAAATACATCTCGCATACGAAACAAGTTGTGTATCTTAAACATATTATACAACTTCCAAAAAATTTATAGATCTAGTAGTCTATCATGGGTGGAAATGGTGAATGTTACATTGTATAAAGTGATCACTTTATCCAGCCGTACGATAGGTCGTAACCTATGAACACCAAAAAAACTTCAATACCTACTTTCCCATATAAAAATAATACTTCGTCTCTATGAGACATCTATAATATATTTTGGTTCAAGGATCGTATTACGATAATAATCAAATATTAGTTCGATAAAGTTTCTTTCTGAATACCTTTATATTTAATCAAAACTATTTGTATTATATTCAAGAACGCATTCTTATTGTGAAGTTGCAATTTTTTCAGAAAAATGTTCTGTGAAATTTAAATCCAAATTTATTAATCAATTAGAAAGACATACAGAAAAATCAAATCAACTAAAAAATATTTGACTGCTACCGGGTTTCGAACCGTGCATCTCCTCCTATCCGGGGCAGGCGCGTTAACCAATTTCGCTATAGCAATAGAATATATCGACCTTATATGACAGTCTCATGTCTTAACTCGTCTGATAGGAGGAGATCCGTGGTTCGAATCCCGGTAGCAGCCAAATATTTTTTCGTTGATTTGATTTTTCTGTTTGTCTTCCTAATTGATTAATAAATTTGGTTTTAAACCTGTTTTTTTTTACGTAATTAGATTACTCCAAACGCTCTCGCGTCCCGTTACCAATAGCAAGGTACACACTTGCTAGCTATGAATGATGCAGCCAAATTCTTGGGAAACAGGCAGTTCGTTACGTGTAGGGTGGTTATTTAAAGCGGAGGGGTTCGTATGTATTGGAAGCAAAGTTGGCTACGGCGTAATGATCACGCGAACCACCCTTCCTGGAACAAGTTTGGCTTCTAGCTTTTTATTTAGGGAAAAGCCAATATCGTCGTCGAAAATTGTTGGTCGGTAGGGGAGGTATTGATTAAACTCAAAGATTAATTGGACTGACCAGACGAGTTTCATTGATAATTTAACCAAAGTCACGTAATTCAAAGAATTGTTGTCCTCCTGAACAAAGGTTTGCACTCAATGGTGACGTATTAGTTTTATTAAATAAAATCAAAATTATTTTGAAATCGCCATTTTAATTGATAGAATATCAACATGTTTCGAAAACAGTGTTCAGGATAACTAGTATGCTAAAGTTTAATATAGATTTATATTGTGAAAGGATAAAAAAATAAAGTTTGAAGGGTAAGGGAGTTAAAATAATTAATCAGGGAATTACAATGATCAGAAGGGGAATAATTGTCAAGTGGAAAAATATTTATCAGAGGTTTGTTTACAAACTTTACCTGGTTATTTATTATATTAGGTCCTTACATATGAAATTCACGTTTTGCCGTACTGGCAAATTTGATCTCAAATATCTTCTCTTTGGTTAGGAATTCCAAATCCAAATTTATACAGCTATTTACTCATGTATTTGTGTTTTGAAAATTATAATTCATTTGTTTTTTCCTCAATTGTTTTTTTCTTTGCGTCACTCAGTTTACAAAATGAAAAACTTGAAATATCGCGTTATTTACGAGTACGAGTTCCACCGTGGCACCAGTGCTGCAGAAACGGCTCGAAGGATTAATGATGTGTATGGTGACGGTGCCGCAAAAGAAAACACAGTGCGTTTTTGGTTCCAACGTTTTCGTTCTGGAAATTTCGACCTGCAGAACAAGCCCCGTGGACGGCCGGAGACCAAAGTTTATAATGAAGAATTGAAGGCTATTGTGGAAGCGGATCCATCGCAAACCACATCCGAGTTACCTGCAGGCTGCGGTGTTAGTGATAAAACTGTTTTTATCCACTTGAAGCAAATTGGTAAGGTGAAAAAGCTTGAAAGGTGGGTACCTCACGAATTGAGTGAAGCAAATCAACAAACGCGCGTTGACTGCTGCGTTGCATTACTCAACCGGCACAATAATGAGGGGATTTTAAATCGAATCATTACCTGTGATGAAAAGTTGATCCTGTACGATAATCGGAAGCGCTCATCGCAATGGCTGAACCCTGCCGAACCAGCCAAACCATGCCCCAAGCGAAAATTGACTCCAAAAAAGTTACTTGTGAGCGTTTGGTGGACTAGTGCTGGTGTCGTTCACTACAGCTTTCTTAAATCTAGCCAGACGATTACGACAGATGTCTTTTGTCAGCAACTGCAAACCATGATGGAAAAGCTAGCTGCTAAACAACCGAGGCTGGTTAATCGCTCTAGGCCACTGCTGCTTCATGATAACGCTAGACCACACACTGCACAACAGACGGCTACCAAATGAGAGGAGCTTCAATTGGAATGTCTAAGACATCCACCGTACTCTCCGGACCTTGCCCCAACAGATTACCATTTTTTTTGAAATTTGGATAACTTCTTGCAAAGGAAAAAATTCAACTCCGATGGGGCAGTCCAAACCACCTTCAAAGATTTTATTGATTCCCGTCCGAATGGTTTTTTTAGTAAAGGGATCGATGAACTACCTATGAGATGGCAAAAGTGCATAGATAGCAATGGTACATACTTTGATTAAATAAATATATTATAATAAAAAAAAATCGGCTTTATGTTCCTCCCATACTAAACGTCAATTTCATATGTAAGGACCTAATATATTGGTAAGAAAAAATTAGTTTTTCTAGCTAGCTAAAAGTCATCCCACTAGGATAAACATGTGCCGAGATGAGCAGCTTACAATATAATGAGAACAAAATACTATAAATGTAAAACAAAATCAATACCTATACAACCCAATGTCTGTCTGTCTGTTCTCTGTACAAGTCTACACCGTTTGTCCGATTCGACTCAAATTTTGCATAGTTAAGCTGTAGGACCCGGCGGGTAATATAGGCGACATTTCCCTCCTCCCTTTTTACTCCTCCCCCTCTCCCTGATATATTTTCAATGCAAATCTGTACCGTTCAACCGATCGGACTCTAACTTTGTATACCTTTTTTTAGAACCATTCGGGTAATAAAGGCGACACTTCCCCTTCCTCTAACCCATCCTCTCCCCCAGATATATTTTCTGTACAAATCTACACCGCTTGACCTATTGGACCCAAATTTGCATACGTATTCCCGATGGAAAATAATATACCACATTTCTTCTCTAGACCTTCTATCCATCCCAGCCTTGATTAAATGGGAACATTGTTTTAATTAGAGACTTTGCAAAACAATAAACTTTTGTATTCCCCCCACAAATTTATTTTCAACATAATCCTTAACCTGTGCAACGCCGGGTACGAACAGCTAGTACTGTATTAAGTTTCACGGTTGGTTTAGCCAGACATTGTTGGAATACTCTGCGACTAACTTCTTACAAAGACACGAAAGTTAGGGTCAAGGGATCCGGGAACTATCACACGAATCACGACCAGTTGAGTTTAGTAATTAATATCATTAACCAAGTAAAATAATTAAAGTTTTCGCTCGAGGATTGCGTTCCAGCTACGTCATACATGTTATACCTACTTTTGAAGGCCAGTTTTAATTTTTCTTCTCAAAGATTTTAATAAATTGTTAACAATAAATAACTAATTTAAAATATTGTCACGAGATTGAGGCGGTAGGGGACAAATGAATAAATTGAATTTTAATTAATAAATATTTTATTTGAACACAAAAAGTCACTGAATTTGAACTTACGAGGTTACACAACCCTGGGAGGATAACATTTAGGTAGAAATTGGGTGATTTTTTTACAAGGAGGTTATTAATTTTTTTATTAGCATTTAGTAAGACACAAATTAAATTATTACTTAATTGGAAATTTTTATAAAAATACATAAAATGGCCGCGATATGACTGATATGCAACTTTCCCAGGTAGGTACACGTTCGAGACAAAAAAAGATTATGAACGCATTAAGAAATTAAGTATCTAAAATTGATCACCTCCTCTCTCAAAAAATCATCCGATTCCTAATTCATTTGTATCGCTCTGACCACTATCAAAGACTTCTCGTACGCCGGTAGGTATATTCGTAATTTATTGCTGGTGAATACTCGGACTGATTGCGCGCTTTCTGTGGTATTCGTTTCTATGGAATCGCAGAACTGTCACAATAAACTGATCCGCGCGGTGTCTTTCGTCACTTAATACAGATTTTGGATTTCTGGAAGTTTCTGGTATATTTTCGTGCGCTCCAAATAATTTTATAATAGAATTTTCCAGATTGTTCGGAAAACTTCGATTACATACGGTTTAATCTCTCAATTTTGCATCTCGTGATAATTTTATTTTCATTTGCATGTAATTTGTTGTTCAATACAATAATAAATGCCACGATGATCAAATGCTTTCACCTCCATAATTATCGATAAATTACCAGTTAACTTCATATTTTACCGATTTAACTGGAACGCCATTTCTCGGCAATTTTCTATGCCTTAGTACCTACATAATTTAAAGCTTTAGTGAATGAGATATAAAAATAATAATGCGGTGCTACTCACTGGTAAATATTTGAGTCGTATTTTCAGCTTTTAACTACTGTACGTGGTCCATTTTATGGTTTACCCGACTCTAATGGACATTATGAAATATCTAGCTGGATACGGTGATATAATTGGTTTATTTGCTTGAATTATTGAGAGCTTTTATAAATATTTTATGCCACCGTGTAGAGTGAACCTTTTTTTATTTTTAATATCTCTGAAAGTCCCTCTGGACGCGGAATATAATCCACTTATTTATTTTTTCCTCACTTTTCCTTTTTCCATTTCCTTTCATAATCCTGAGTATGCTGAAGAAATTTTTTACTTTTACTAGATCTACGTAGGTGTATATATATAAAGAAGGCTTTTAACGAATGTGAAAATAGGGAAAGTGTGGCTGGAAGCAGTACAAAGTATTGAACTTAATGTGGCATTAATGAATAGTAATTTCATCATTCAATAATCAGGTAGCTAAGGAGTGGGTTGTTATTAAAAATTAAAATTGATTAGTTGATCACTTAAAAAGATAAATAGAAATTTCAATTTAAATTTCTTTGATATATAACACACTAGCGGTTCGTGCCCGACGTTGCCTGGGTATCACATTTAATTTTAAAAAATTGTAGCGAAAAGGTGCCATTATTCTGAAAAATCCTCTAAATGATAACAATTTTTCCATTTAATCCAGGTTGGAGTCGGATGGGATATCCGGGAGAGGGGGAAAGATTGTCGGGAGAAGGGGGAATGGTATTATTTTATAATTTGGAATTAAAAGTATTAAATTTAATTTAGAGTGAATAACATTTATATCTGGGGAAGAGAGTAGTGTAAAAGGAGAGAGGATAGATGGCGCCTTTGTTTTCCGCAAGATCCTAAAGATAAGTTTACAAAATTTGGTTGAAGTCTGACACGTGGTGTTGATTTTTAAACAATATATCGGAGGGGTGAAAGAGGGATAAAAGAGGGGGAAGAATGGAAATTACGACTTTATTTTTCATATGAAATATCAAAATATGCAAAATTTGGATCAGATGAGATGGAAAATTTATTGGTGGAGGGAGTGGAGTAAAATGAAGGGGGGGGGGAAGGGGGGAGGGGGTGGCGCATAGTTTTCCACATGGTTCTAAAGATTAAATATGTAAAATTTGATAAGTAAAATCTGTCATCAATTTCTTTTAGATTGAGCTTTAAGGTTGCAGAGATCATAAAAAAGTGATGAATGAATGCAACTGCATATAATCGAAGGTTTCGGAACAGTCTGAATATTTTGGAATAATCTGAAAGGCGGTACTTTCCCTATATAAGCAACGACGCCATCGCTCCTCAGTCAGTTGTGTTTTGACAGCTTGTTGTATTGTTTACGTCAAAGTCCTGTATCAGAATCCGGCTCAAAGACACGCCAAAATTTTACATTCAATCTCTATGCTCGCTTTTTGTAGTAACATAAATTATTTCTGGTATTTATTACACATCTTTTATTTTATATTTTATCTACCATCAAAAGCTATTATTTGAAACGGATATTAAAAAAATTGAATCCCAGATAACGCCAGGATTTTCAATCCATTTTATTTATTCAGAAAAAATTACTGACACAAAAACTTACAGTACCTACCTAGGCTAATTTTTAATGAAAATTTTGTTGAGAAGTTGCAGTCTTTTGATAATAAAACCAAATTCGACGAATCACTTAGGAAGGTTCACAAATAGTATAATAGTTACCACTGAACACGAACCAGCAACTTTCTATTTCCGGTAGAATTTGATTGTATGTTGTAAAGTGGTGTAATTGATAATGCGTTAAAATAAATACTTAATTGAAATATTATCACGAGATTCTAAAATCGAGAAGACCTGCACATAATCAAAGTCTTCCGAACAATCTAAAAGATCTTACAGTAATCTGGAAATCGGTAGAAAACACGAAAATATGCGAGAATATTTAAGAACAGACGTTCTAATTCGACAGTCGAACGAAAAACAGTCCTAGTTTGACAGCTGTGATTAACCGCAGAATGCGAAGTCCTATGACGTTTCATATGTAGTTCACTTATTTCAGACCTCTATAGGCAAGAAATAAGCGAACTATGAAACGGCGTGATTAAAAAGTATCTGCGTGTGGAATATTTTAATGATAAGTCGGTGAAAATTACAGAATAGTGTTCGAGTTTGTATCCAGTGATTCAGTTTACATCTAAATGATTAATTCATTTTAAGTGTGTAATTTTTTTTGTATTTTTTCATCGTTTTCTTCTTATTGTATTCTTCTTCAAGTATTCAAGTGTTGGTTTTATTTGAGTGATAAAATAGCACACGTCACTGAAACCCGTCTTGTCGGACCGCCACTGGATTCACACTTTACGCCAGCCCGCAGCTATTTACGGCTGTAATTTGGAAAAAATAAGAAATCGAATTACGTACTTCCATCTACTTTTCAGATTTAGTGGTAATTCGCACCCCCAGCGCCCGAGAATATTCATTTTCAGAAATAAACATTCGGAGATTATGTATGGACATTCTGTTACTGAGGGCTTTATAAATAAAGAAAAATGTAAGTTTTTGGCTACAGGTACCAGAAATGTTAATAAGAAGGCTTTCGCAATTTATATCGGAAATATTTTTTTCAACAAATGAATACCTACCTGCCTATAACAAATAACAGACAAATTAATTTCATTTATTTTATTTTTTTAACGTACTAATGAATTATATTGTAATTATAGGAGAGCGTCACATTTAAAATACTGCTTTATGTAAAAAAAATTTCAGTATACATCAAGATATTAAAAAATAACTAAAAAACTATGTTTGAAGTCAAGAAGATACAAATATAAAACTGTTCGAAGAATATTTTTTCTTCTGTATGAAGGCTTGAACTTGAACACTAATAATCCTGAAGTAGTTGAACATTGTTCTCGAAACATGTAGATTGTTTAATCTAATAAAGTGGTGAAAACAAAGTGATTTGTGTTTTATTTTAATTCAAATATAAAATATCATCTGAAATATATAAAATCGGACGATACTGGCCATTCCCTCCACGTTGATCAATAGCAGGCGGAGACTATTACGCACTATTGCAACCAACTTAGTGTTGGTGGTATCGTCAATTCCGTCATCGTATAGAGTGCCACCACGATAACTTGGCGTGCGAGGGAGGTCGCCCCTGTCGCGAAACAGAAGTGGCCAGGTTGTAAATTAATTACACAATACATAATGTACTGAATGTCCGGTGACCAGTGTCAATATAAATTTGGTCGGGTAACAGCGCACTCCGCGGCGGCCGCTCTATCTGTCAAACTATCAGACGGTAATATCGGTCCATTATTTGCTTTTTCAGATTCGCAAAACTTTAATACTCCATTGGCAATTGTTCTTGCACCACCCCGGACTGTTTTGGTTGTTTTGGACATAATAATTCAGCGTACATTGGTAATCAATATGTCACAGCTCCCGAGCAAATACAAAATTGTACTGAATTACAGGGCGAGGGGTTGCTGCCGGGTGCGTGCGGGGTGGGTTTTATTTCCAATCCTGCCGCACGCCAAGTTATGTTGGGCATTCAATATTTGTGACATGCTTTATTATTACATAATTATGACAAAAGAGTGCCAAAACAAAATATACCATAATTGACTACGATACATACGTTAGTATGTTAATGTTTTACTTATGTACTTAGAAATGTATCATCTTAATTGACTCTATATAATCTCATTTAAAAAAAAAGTAACCCATAAAAACCAAGTTTTTATTATACTACCTTTCTTTGTAAAATATAACAACAATTAAAGACGAATTAAAACATATAACATAACACTAAACTTACAGTAATTTAATTTACTTCTAAAATGTCAGATGTTTTGAGCTTTGATAAGACACTTTACGCTTTGAAGATTAAATTCTAAAAATATTTGTCAGTCAATTTACATTTTCGACATTCGTAGTGAAGTACCTATTATGTATACCGAGGGAGTAATTCAAATTTAGAAAATATTCCACAACGTTATCGGGCCGCTATGCTAGTAATCAAACTTTTCTAATGATTCCAATTTGAAAAAACTAATAAAATTTCTAAAAATCCGAAATTATACTATAATTATTAATTTTTTTATCGAAAATTTGATAGATCGTTTCAGCTCGATTGGATCACGGGAAAAGGGTTAAAAATCGATCCAAAGTTTTTTCACCCGGCAAGCCGGCAAGCAAGCAGACGCCACGAGTTAATATAAAGGGAGTAAATATAAGTAATTGAATGTGTTGGCGTTTACTTTGTGAAAATCCATTTTTAAAAACTATGAAACACTTAACGTTGTTTTTTTGGTGGAAAGTAAGTAACCCCTCCACTTCTACTGAAATCACAACTCATACATCAGATATCCACTCCCGCACACCCCAGTCTCAACTCGTCTGAAGAAGGAAACGGAGGTCTCCGAAATACGTTGTTATACATAAAAATAAAATAATGGAAAAAACAAAGTTAAAGTGTTTTTTCATAATTATTAAAAAAATAGTATTATATGTTTGTCTCTGAAAGTCAAAGCCCAGTAAGATTGACATTAAAACATTATATCAATCTAAAAAAATATATTATAATTGAAAAAAAAGACGGCTACTAATGCAGTAAATTGTAGTAATCCCATACACCACGAGGCGAAGAAAGAATTTTTACTAGATCAGAATGGTGTCAGAGCAAATGGAACCACTCTGAGCTATTTATTCGTTTACTAGATATAAAATGTTACATCAAAATCTAATTTTGAAGTGAAACTTCTTTGCAGGTACTAAGATACAATTCAAACCCGACTAGAGGCTGGTTGTATCAACTAAGTTTAAATTAATAGTTCGTTTAAGGCATAGATTTTTACGAAAACGGATTTTATGTCTAGTGGGTTGTATCAACTAAGTTTAAATTGTTCGTTTAAGGCATAGATTTTTACGAAAACGGATTTTATGTTTAGTGGGAAACACAAAAATGTTTTAAATGAACTATTACTATAAGCTTTAAACCATATTCATATGACCGCCCCTAAATATCGTTCGTGGAGACGAAAACTAGTTACGTTGAGATACAGTGGGTGGCCAAATTATTAGGGACAGTGCTCAGATTTTACTTTTTTCTAGTTTAACAGCATTTATCACACAGATAATTGGTTGTAAGTCTAAAAGATATTTTTTATTTACTAGAGTGTATTATTGAGATCATAAAAACAACAAGTTTCGTATGAAAAACTATTGTATATTTTTCTTATAAGTGTTCATGTGAATTAACAGAAATCTAATAAAAATAATCTCAGCATTAAGTGATGCCATCCCTTGCTGCAATTACGGCTTCTATGGGTCGGGGTATACTCTTTATACAGACTTTAGCATTTTTTTGGAGTTCGGGGTTGTGATGCCATTTTCTGATGAGTGTTTCAATCAACTGTCGCTTGGTGGTGATCACTTGCTTGGCGATTGTCCATTTTATGAGCTCCCACATGTTCTATATAGGTTTCATGGCTGGTGAGTTCCCTGGCCAGGGAAAAACAGTAATTTTTTTTCAACCAGGAATGCAGTCACACTCCTAGCTTTGTGAAAAGGTGCTGAATCATGCATAAAAATGTACTCTCCATAACCAGGGAACCATTCTTCGCGCTATGGTAGAAGACGAGTTTTTAGTACTCTCTTGTACTGGTCTTGCCTCATGGTCCCTTCTACGATGTATAGGCGCCTCATGCCCTTCGTTGAGATAATAGACCACACCATGACAATAACCGAGTGATTAACCCGCTCAATAAGACAGTCTGGATGGAACTGCTCTCCAGGGCGTCGTTAGACTAATGAACTTTTATCGACCAAAATCTGAAACGTCGATTCGTCGGAGAATAATACCTCTAAAATATTATAATTATCACAATGATTCGTTATTAACAAACAGGATAATTAAAAAAATTATACTTAATCGACTCTAGTCTTCAACAGTCATGTTTTGATATTGTTTGGTCTATTACAGTCGCTTCTTCTTCATGGCTTCGGTGAGGCGTGGTTTTTTGATAGGCCGACGACCAATCAACTTCTCTTCGGCAAACCGCCTGCGGACTGTCTTTTCTGAAACTTTCATTCCTTCGTCGTTCATCATCGTAGTCAGACGGGCAACACTCTCCTTACGATTTTCGAGGCAGATATCCCTGATTTTACGATCGGTACGAAGAGTGGTGATCCTTTTTCTGCCACATTTTCCCATTCGGGCTGCTTCCAGGGGTTTGTTTTGATCGATTTTAATTTTTATACAGTTGACGACAGACTTCAAAACATCCGAAATATTTGCTATGTCTCTCTGAAAATGTGAGGAATGGAAGGAATATCCAATAAAACAACCTCATGAAAATCTATTCGTTTTGCTCCTAAAATGGTTTATACAGAAAGTACATAAACATGAGCACTGTCCCTAATAATATGGCCACCCACTGTATATTATAGATGTCTCACAGAGACGAAATTATATTTTTTTATGTGAAAGTAGGTATGGAAGTCTTTGGGTGTTCATAAAAGGGTTTATGACCTATCGTACGGCTGGCTTAAGTGATCAATTTACATAATGTAACTTTCACTATTTCCACCAATGATAAAATACCACGTAGGTATATCAAATTTTTGGGAGTTGTATAATTTTTCGTATATGTGTTATAATAATCCTTTGCGCGACTGGCATCTTGTTACATTCATTCTTTTCCAGCACGAATCTGAATCACTATTCAGACAGGTTAAGGTCTTAAATAAATAAACGAGTTTACGGTAGTCGAAAATGATGTGAAACATTTTTTCTCTGTAACGAACAAAATTTTCGTCATTTAATTAAAAGGGTCGGGTATTAATTAAAGTGATTTTTTCGGCTCTACTCCTCCAGTTTTTACTTTTTCCTCGCGTTTATGCTGCCCATATTCTAGCGTGAAATCTGCTCTTTTAATCCTCCTATTAATAAAAACAAGGTTGTTAAGAAACTAATCTAAAATATAATATTGTTATCTGTTCATAGTTTATTATTATTATTACTATTGGGACAAACAACAATAATAAATTGTACGTATGGATTATTTGGAATCGTTAGAAATAAGTAAAGCAGACACAACCAAAATATAAATTTCTTAATTATTTTACGTTTTTGGAATTGCCAGTGGTTGATTGAAAAAAAAAATTCAATATCTTTTACATCCATGAATAATCCACCTAGAGTAAATAAAAAATGTATCAATGTCAATTAGAAGCAAAAAGGTCTCCGCTATCACTCCGGGGAAGATTTAAACCAATTTACCAAACGCCCACATACGTCAGCGAAACTTTTGTGACTATTTCAATTTGTTCCTGTCCGCTCCGTCGCGCGGCAGGAATTTCGCGACAATTATTTGCAAAGCGAACCGTGTAAACAGCGCGGGTTTCATCGACACAATTGAGATTGATGGCTTCCAAAGCGGCGGTTCGAGCTGGTCGATGTATAAATTATTATTAATGTAATGGAATAAAATCAGGACGCATTAAAAAAATAACGGATTCAAAGATATTTGCGAACACGAGCTATGTTAAGCGTCTTTAAGTATGGAGTACATGTTCAAAAATCTAACGGCTACGAAAATAGGCCAGACTTGAACTCTTGTAAATTTACATTTCATATAATATTTATCGTGAACTTAAGTACATACATATACAAGAAGGAAGTCACTCATCTTACTAGGATGAACCAGGCGCGTGCAGTGAGAACAAGAAGCAAGACTTATTTAAATATACATTTGAAAAAAAAATCAAAATTAAATATTTATCTAAAAAAAAAAAAATTGATTATATTATTTGTTATATGTCAACATATCAAAGTGAATAATGTCTTTTGTGTTTTGTTTTTCAAAATTATTTGAAAGATTATTTTTTAAATATTATTGCTGAAGTTCTTGATTACTCGCAATTATTGGAAAAAAATGTTAGAATTGGACTAGTAGTTAAATTTAATTGATCATTAATAATATTTTGTTTACTATTACATGCTTTACTAATTTCTAAAAATTTTAGACCTGCATTTTATACAAATAATAGTATAGGGAAATTCCTCTTATATTAAAAAGGTAAAGATAATAAATTTAACAATTCAGGTGTTTATAAACTGTCGTGTAAAGATTTTACAGAGTTATATAGAGAAAAAACCGGTCGAAATCTCAATTTAAGAGTTAAGAGCATTTGAGATGTCTAAATAATCATGGTTTTTCTGAATTTTCAAGTCATTTCTTAGAAAATGATCACGGTTTTGATAAAAATTTAGGACTTTCTATTTTACATATAAAAATTTTGGTCTAAAATTAATTATAATTAATTATTTTGACTGTTGTATTTTGCTATTACTTTGTGGTTATTTATTATGAATATAATTAAGTTAACTTAAAGTTAACTAGTTTAATTATATTAATTATTTTAGAATCATTAGAAATTAGTAAAACGTGTAACAGTAAACAATATATTATTAGTAATCAATTAAATTTTATCAAAACCGTGATCAAAGACAACCCAACCATTTCTTGTTCTTTATGCTTCCTACTCTCAATCAATATTGATTTCTTTTGTTTAATAAATAAGAGAAAAGTTAAAAAAAAGTGTCACCAGGCAATCTGTTAGCAATATGTTTAGTAACGTATTATGATTGCTAAAAATATTTTTCTTTCGGTTAACAGATGGGTGAAGTAGAACGTAGAATAATTGAGTATTCCAGACTACTAATCCAAACTCCAGTTGACGGCGTACAAATGAAAAATAAAGATTGATTTAAACGGTGACTGAAATGTGTTTGTCGTTCTGCAAATGAAACTAAGGAATCGATAGGCTTTAGCAATTACCGACTCCATATGTGGGATGAATGTTAATTTAGAATCTAAGAAGAGGCCTAGATCCCTCACTTGAGTGCAGATATTAAGTTGTTTATTATGGAGATGATAATTATTGGATACATTTTTTCTTTCTTTGGAGAATGAAATGATATGACCTTAATCGATATTTAGGAAAAGTTGATTATTTTCGCAATACTTTGAGAGTCTATTATGTCATCTTGAAGCAACAATCAGTAGGAGATTTTATCTATTTGTACATTTATGTATCATCCGCGAACGAAGATAATTCAGCATTCAGAAAACAATGTTTAATTTCATTGATGTAAATTTAAAAAAAAAATGGGCCAAAATGTGATCCTTGGGGTACAATTCAAATGACGAAACCACGTGTATAAACCACCGTGTACACCCGGGTGTCGCAGTTTCCTCAAAAGTATTCGATGGTTGATTTTATCATTCTGGTTAGTTCTTCTAATAGCCGATGATTAATTAAATTTATTATTTTATTTACATCATCTGTCTATTTCTCATTGATGACCGTTTGATTATCATTACCCACCATTTCTCGAAATTGTTGTGGAAAAACAGGAGTGGTTACTCTCATATCAGTTCTTTTCAGCAAAGAAAAGTTTTATATTAATCATTGTTTATATATATATTGTTCATTTCTCATAAATATGTTTTATTTCAATAATATTTTTTTAATTATTAATAATAAATAAATAAATGATAAAAAAATTATACAGAAATAGCAATATTGGTTAATTCAGAATACAACCAATTATCTTGGTAACATTTTTGTTAATTTAGTATGATCATTAATTTATCCGTTTTCTTTATGTATATAAAATTATGTTAGTTTGTTATTTAACCTTGTTAATAAAAAAAAACTACTGACAAAACCAACTATTCGCGAATTAGTGGATACTCTTGTAAAAAAAATGATGTCAGTAATCAATATATTCCTATAAAACTCAATGTCTGTCTGTCTGTTCTCTATACAAATCTACACCATTTGTCCAATCAGTGTCATTACATACATATTCTTTAGGACCCGGCGTGTGACATAGGTGACATTTCCTCCTTCCCCCTTAACCCTAACCCTCTGCCTTGTATATTTTCTGTAACGTTTCACCGACCTGACTCAAAGTTTGCATACTTATTCTTACGACCCGAAAGGTAATACAGGCGACATTTCCTCCTTCCTCCTTTACCTTATCCCCTACAACGATATATTTTCTGTACAAATCTACACCGTTTGACCGATCTGACTCATATTTTGCATACTTATTCTTTAAGATCCGGCGGGTAACATAGGTGACATTTCCCCCTCTCACTTTACCCCATCCCCTCCACGCAAATCTGTACCGTTTGATCGATCTGAACCAAATTTTGCATACTTATTCTTTATGAGCTCGCAGGTAAAATAGACGACATCGCTGGACATCCCATCCATCACAGGCTAGATTAAATGCAAACACGATATTTATTGGAGAACCTGCAAAAAAATAGAACCTTTGTGTGTCCCCACAAACTTATTTTTAACTAAAATCTTAACCCGAGCAACGTCGGGCAGTTATTAAATAAATAAAAAAAGTAGTTATTTAAAACCAATAAAAATGAGATTAAATGAGAAATAAATAAAAAGAGAAATAACACTTCCGAGAACTGTATGTTTAATTCAGAAAACATTATCGTGAAAAAATTGTTAATATCGTTGAGATTGTACAACATCCTTACCTAATATAAAATGTATACCTATTTCATATGTCTCCATTCATGCCGAGATTGAGGAGGTGGGGGCCGCCACCCTTTCTGTCCGCGTGACGTACGGCAGGGGATGGTCCTGAGTAGGTACCTGCGGGGATTGCGCAGCTAAGTTATCTGCCAATAAGGATGATTAAATCAGCCACGCCTAAAATCACGCCAATAATCGTAACCCTTTGCCCTTTCCAAACATTCTTCAAATTTGTAATTTGTGAATATAAACACAATCAAATTTCATTATATTCTTCGGCGTACACTTTCACATGTCTCTACGCAAAATATACTCGACCAATTTGGTAAGGAACCTTCAAGGGGTGACTGCACAGATAATATGACAGCTTTGAAAAGGTTTATATTTAATTCTTCTTTTTCATCATTTATTCGATCCTTGGTCTGTATTGACAGGTTGGTTTTAGAAATAAAACTTATTTTATTGTGTAAAAATATGTAGTGTATTTTTTATCGTGCTACCATGACATTTCCTTAAAATATTTTTTGTGGATGTGATCAAAGCTTAGTAATTTAATTTTATATCTGAAATAAAACTTTGATTCATAAATTTGTTTTATTTATAATGAAACGAAATAAAAAATATAGTGGAAGACATTACAGAGTTCGTGCAATTTTTATATAAAAATATTGATATTTTTCAATATTACAGACATTTTGAAATATTAAAAATCTTGTATATATGTATGTAGTATAAAAATCGTACGTCATAGAATTTTCTCAAATCCATTCGAAGTTATGCCGACGAAACGAAGCCATATGAAGACAAAAATATAAAGAAAATAAAAAGCGAAATGGATACAAAATCATATTTATATATATGCACATACATCGTGTGTATACTGAGAAATGTCACCAAGTCAAAACCCTTGTTTATTGATAAATTAAGGTTTAACTTTTTGGGTTGATACGAACTCATAGTAGTACTCATAGTACGAACTCATTTGCAAGTAGAGTAATTTTTAATTAAAATGTCATAATAAAATGACGTGATTCTTTATGTGACATGGTCAGTTTGGTCAGATGTTAAAAGACTGACTTGATAAATATGCAAATTTAAATTTTGCGGAATATTTTGTAAATTAAATTGACTTTTTTCTTAGTAAAAAAGCTTAAAATTACAAAAATTTAACTTGGTCTATTTTTCCAAAATACTCACTGTATGTGGATATGAAAAAAACTTTTATGATATTTAATCTTAAGATATACATAAATCAGTGGGTATTATAACAAAAATAAAATAAATAGAATTGCGGATTATCCTTTCTTCACCTCTATAACATTTTTCATCCCGTTAAGCGATCACGACTGAGTGACTCCGCGACCCCCTCCCTGCCGAGCTGATTGTTGGCTGCTGACACTAAACACATCAAAAACACCCTTTCATAGCGATAAAGCCTCCGCGATGGGGGATTCTCGCAAAGTCAGAGGACGGCCATAGAAATGCGTACAGTCGTGTAGATGGATATAATTGAATTATTTATTATGTCATTTGAAATTAAAATGAAAAAAATACACATTTCGCCCATTCACACGCATGCAGAGCCTTGTCTATCGAGTCCATTAAATCTGTGATAATTAAATCAATACACGTAATGAAAAGTTAATATTTTAGCTAACCCTTAAATAAAAAAAATACGGTAACATGCTGCGTACCTACTGTTATTTTTTTACTCTCTTTCTTTTAACTCGTAGCATATGCGGTTTGTTGTCTGCCGGAAAAACTTTTGATCGATTTTTAACCCTTTTTCCGTGATCCAATTGAGCTGAAACTTTGCAGGCAGACTCGTGGCGACAAAAAAAAAGATTTAACAAATTTTAGTTTAATTTTTTTTTAAATTATAGTATAATTTTGGATTTTAAAATTTTAATGGTTTTTTCAAATTGGAATCAATACAAATGAGTAATGACCCCGACGCGAGCAGTAGGTACGAAACCTGATTCAATGAGAAAGGGAGTATAATAAAAACTTGATTTTTATAGGTACGTTTTTTATCATGATATGCTGAAAATTAAATACCTATATTGTATTTAAAAACTGAATTTATCGTGAGTTATCGTAATATATTTCGTCCAGTAAAAATAGCTGAAGTTAGAAAATTAAAGATAATGTTGTATGATTATTTGTTAAGATCAGTGTTTACCTACGTGTCAGAAAACCCATATTAAGACAAAAACAAAAGCAAGATGCTGCAATACAAGTTGTGTTTAAAAGGATCCTCGGGAGAATTTTTGTCGCTTTCAAAAAAATGTATCGAGGCATGAGCGTTACAACTGAGAAATCCTAGGAATGAATTATGAATCCCGAGACAAGTACCAACGTATGGTCCAGAATTTTAAGGAACATTTTTTGGATTAATTTCGGAGTGCCGAAAATCATAACTTCTGAATGAAACACTCGACGCCTTTCATCGGGAATATAATTTATAACAAAAAAAATCACGTTAAAATTTGTCACTTGGCAATCTTGGATTACGATATGTTAATTTTTGTTCAAAGTTTCCTACCTTAAACATTTATAAACTAAGATTAATGATTATAAATATGATCAAATGATAATTTTCTCATCCAGGGATCACGGATCATTAAACTCGAAACCCTGTCTCTCTCGGGAATGTAATTTTAACTAAGCATTAGCTGAGTTACTAGGCGCAACTAGAAATTTTATCAGTCACAAGATTTACAAGATCAGGGAGGTCGAGATTCAGATGTCTACGTGACATACAGCCCCCGAAATGGTTGCTCATTAATAAATCCGTATTAAAACGAAGACTAAGGAATACAAAAATGAGGTGGAAGGATAGCACGAATAGGGATCTTGTCATTCATGGCCTCTGCATTTGGTGTGAAGCAGGTCAGTGCAAAACCAGGACTCCAGGTCAATCAGAGATGATGATGATGATAAAAAAAAGAATATTACAGAACCATATTGGAATTTGTTTACGTTACTAACTATGATGAGAAAATAACTAAGATAACAAGAAACTTTAAAAGAGACAATAACATTTCTAATTTATTTCTTAATTTGTGACTTTCAAAAATACGACCGTCTTTATATGTCTAAATTTGAGAAAGACAGAATAAAACCATCGTGACAAAAAAAATCAAATATTTGCATCTGCATTATATGATTGAGAATTTTCATAGTGGATCGCAATTTTTTTTCCCGAAACACGTTTTGTTCGGTTTTGCGAATATTTAAACCAAGAGAAGTAACAGTTTAACTGAACTAAACGGAAGATAAAATAAATAATATATTTAGGTAAAAATAAAAATAAATATGCTAACGCGCCTTAAGAGTAAATTATACAATTTAAGTAAATATTACAAGCATGTGAGCGATAGAAGTAGATGCAAATTTTTACTAAAACATTGAATTTCAAAAAGCATGTTTACTTCGACAACCATACCAAGGCATATTACGTAAGTATCATAAAATTACCTAACCCTGAGGACAGACGAACGATAAGTGATACGAAATAACTTCACAAATTACTTAACGTCCCGCAGAGACGTACAAGAGTACCACACCTTTTCCATTGGATCGTTGGAGAACAAAGTAGGTACGGCAGACATTCTATGATTCACCATGTTTTTGTCTATAAACCTATAACATGAGTTTTGCAGATTTCGAGAACTTTTGTTTAAGAGTTGAGCAGTCATATTTCCTTTCACACATATGCGCGTGTATGCAAACACCCACAAACATACTACTTGAACTAATACCTAACCGACACATTTACTTACTTTTTTAGGGTTTATTGTAATTGCAAAGGCTCTGTCTACATGTCTCTGGCAATTTTATAAACTTGTTCGTGGGAGAGTAGATATCACAGTTCTTCTTAAAACCTTCTACTAATTACTTGTACACATTTTTTAATTCGAGGACTTTAGAATAGACTGATTCTTGTTCGCTATTATTCTTAAAGGCTTACAGTTGTGAAGGTACCATTTTTCGTTTCAGATATTGTCAAATTTTTTTTTCATCAAGCTGCCATTGTAAAAAAATCGTAAACCCACAGAATTTTGAACAAAGACAAAATATTAAATTGATGTATTCATCCGTCAATATTTTGCCAGTTCATGGGTTAATTCTATTTCTGGTGATAAAAGAAAATCACGAAAATGAAATATATAAAAACATAGTTGCTCATGGCAGAAACACAAGACGCGCTGCAAACCAGATTTTAAATGTTTCAAATAACAAATAAATATGGACTGAGGACACATGAATATTTAGTTCTCATGCTCTTGAACAAACTACAAAGCACCTTTCCTACAGGTCTAACGATTCCAAAATCGGTGGCAAAACTAAAAAAGTGGGTGATATAAAACGACATAAGTTACCTATGAATTAATATGATGTGTATCAATACTGTAATGTTGTGAAAATGAACCTGCAGACAAACGTTTTTTAAGACCTTTTGTGGGTCCAGTGATATTTAAAAAACGAAAGGAAATAAATGGATAAAATAAATTCAGTACGCATCAATACGCATCCCAAACGTAAATGATATTTTCAAGCAAGTTTCCATATTAGAAATCATAAAGAATCGTAAAGAAAAAAAACCTTACCGAAAACCAGGAATATTTCAAACTTACGAGAAATGGAAACCAATTCATAATGCCTAAATGTAAAACAACCCAAATGCAGCATCACTATATTTATAAAGCCATTAATTACTATAATAACTTACCTATCGAGATACGATGCATCAGTAACCTCTCAGGGCAAATCAAAAAATTAAAATTTTCTTAAAATCAAACTTAAATTCATAAATCATTTAAACTTATAGCTTTTTTCAAAATAACTCCTATACTTTCATTATCAATTTACCTTGTTATTGTATTAATAAATAACTTGTATACACTATGTACCTATATATTATATAACAAGGAATAAGAACTGTGGCTCCCTCATCAGACTCGAGAGCTTCTCTTCACTGATGAGGTCTACATGACTACTAAGTATTTAAAAAAAATGTTTAATCTGATATGCTATATATAAGAACTGTATTTGTACCATAAATTAAATAAATAAAAAAAATTGTATTTTCGGACGCGTCTCTTTTTTGGACTGAGCTCTTCGTTTGTCCCACCCGCTCCCTTTTGCTTTATCGTCCCTGCGCCGGAAAGTCCTCGCGCGATTTGGCGGTTAAAATGAAACCCGTTTGCATTATTCCCGCTTAAAATTTAGCGAGCAGAGCGCTGGACCTGAGCACAGATTCAGAGAGGGCTCTGGAAAGTTTCTGAAAGGGCCGTCCGGGCCAGGTGTGACCTTTCATTAGGCGCTTTGTGGCGAGGGGAAACGAGACTTCAAAAGGCCTGGGCGTCCACTTTATAGAATTTATCAGTGTAAAGGCGACGAAAGACACGCGATGTATTTGTAAAGGGTTTCCGTTACAAAAGGAAATAGGTTTGGTTCGGTTGTGTGATTTTATTGACGTCTATTAAGGAATATTCAGAAAAAACATATTTTGTACAGTATTACATATCATCAACGTTACATTAATCACATTGTATAATTTATGATTGTTTATATAACTTAATTAATTTTGATGATTAAGTTGCTGTAAGTTAATTACATAATTAAAGGGCTACACCACTTTGACATTTTCACGAAATCTTTTTTATTTTACTTTGTTATATAGCTTAAAATTCTAAGAATATTTCAAAAATTGCAAAAAACGTATTTATAGCAATTTGAAGCTAGCATGTTAGGTGAATTTTTAAACAAATTTATTTATTCTTTTGCATTTTTCTTGAAACTCTCCTTTTCTGACTGTTAGAAATAGCTATATGAAAAAATATTTTCATAATTTTGTTTAAATTTTGCGCACATCTTACATATTAATATAGTACACGATTTTTTTTGTTAAAATGTGCCATTTACCTGTTATGAATTTTTAATTATTTTCTAACTGCTCTCATTTACACATTTTTCTCGGTATGCTACGCCATAGACCATATATCATTTAATAAGAAAATAATTATTTTTTCATTTCACTCAAATCCTGGGCGACATATTTAATTATCACGTCACGCAAAAGGACCTTTGCGGGGTAGCACGTAACACCGCCATTTTAAAATTTAAAAAAATATTTTTTTAATAAAAAGTATTGATCAACGTACGTCAGATATAATGATATAACAAAGCAATATTTTCATGCGCAATCATTACGTCAAAAAGAAATTTTGAATTTGAATATATTTTTAATGCCTCTAGGTGGTACAACCCGCGTCGTAATCCGTCCCACCACCGCTCATGACCTCAATAATGATTCCACGTCTCCTTTGATTTTTGAGAATAGAAAATATTCAAAGGAGATCAGATCCAGTGAATGGAAAGAGTTTTTCAATACTTACACATATACTTACATAATACACATATATTGTATATATTCTATTTAGTGGATCTGGTCTTCTCTGAATTTTTTCTATTCTTCAAAAATAAAAAAGACTTGAAGGGTCATTGGTATGGTCAACGGATTACTATGGGTGCTTTAAACAGCTTGCAATGGATAAAAAACATTGCACTAAATTTGGTTCCGGAGGGGAATATTTTGAAGGAGAACCTTGTACCAGATAACGAATAATCATGTACTGTAATTGTATTTTTTTAAACTTAATTGTCAGCTCTCGCAGGTACATACCGTGTGTGAAATACATGTCAGCACTGCCGCTTATAATACAAGTTGTGGATTTAAACAAATTTATCTAAATAAAACAATTTAATTGTTTGTCTGTCTGTCGGTCCGTAAATTCGTAATTTGCTGGAATTAAAACTGTATATAATATTTAGAGTATGACACGCAATCAGCTCGCGGCTCAAGCGACACTCAAAGGTTGAAATAATACCAGTCTGGACATTTTTATATTATTATTTTATTATATTTAGTTTTAGTTTTAAGCGAATAGTAATTAGTAATTAAAAAATGATTTTATATTCCTGAATTTTCGGCTTCAAAATCCTGCATTTATTATGTCCTGTGATTATTTACGGATATACGGTTTAATATTAATACAATTAAATATGCTTACTGCATTGAGTTAACGAAACAAATGCGATTTCGGCGAATTTTTTGAACGCCCCTACTATGTAAACACATTTTTATGGATGGAAATGATCTTTCATTGGCAAATAATTTAATAAAAACAATACGTGTAAGAAACTGGCACGCGATTAAATTACATTTTTTACAATATTTTTATATATACTGATGTACGAAAGATGTTTAAAAAAATTGAAAATACCGATTTTCAGGCGTATCATAGTATACATATATGTTAAAATAATTCGTAAGAATTTCATGTATACATTAAAAAGTATATTGCTTATTACTCCACTTTAAAAAAATATACAGTTATCATTAACAGCTGCGAAAATCTATGTATATACTATACTAAGTCATGAGAAAGACTACAGATGTTTCTAACAAAGTCCATTCAAATATACGGAAGATTATCAGATTTGAACATATATAGAACTTTCAAACTTTGATAATGTGTGGATGTTCTTACGATGGAATTGGTGAACGTTGCATTGTTTAGTGATCACTTAAGCCAGCTCATACAGGTCGTAAGCCCTGAGCCATCGTATAAAAATTCACGTTTCTCATATTCATAGTTTCGTCTCTGTGAGACTTCTATAATTTATCTTAATTTATTTTCGACTTTCAGGAAACAACAACTTTCAAAATTTACCGCCCGATAGATGGCCAAAGATACTTTCCCGGGTGAATCCATTTCCTCTTCAACGACTCTAGAGAGAATCCTCTCTACTCTTTTCTCTAAAAGCATTCTTCAACTAAAATCATTTTCATGTCCGACTCCACTCTTCCGTCTACATTCCTACATTTACATTTAAAATCCATCATCCCTCCGGATTGTCCATTTTAAAATTATCCGCTTGTTGAAAACTGTTTTACCATCCATGTGACGTTAGCAAAATTAAATCAAATAAAAAATCAAAATAAAATAAAAAGAATCAAAGGAGATCAGAGGAGGCATTTTAGTATGAGGTCCGCACAAACTATTTACTATTACAAAGATTTTATAGTCCAGTCATATAATGTCCGTGTTAGTTGATTTTTAGTAGTACGTCTTTTTGTCGTCTAAAAGTTCTCAAAGATATCGGTGCGCTTCAAAAGTTATACAGGTCAAATGTTAAAAAAATAGTTATTTGTAAACATCTTGCTTTCTATTGGTCGGACGACAATAGTTTGTATTAAAATTGTTGATTACAAAATTTTATACAAAAAGTATTTAATATAATTTTTATAAATATTTTCACTCGGATAAATCATATAAGAGATGACTTTTTGAAATTTTTATAAGAAATTTAGCATTAGGATTATTTTCAAAATGGTTGCTTGTATGAATGAATTGCAATAAACTTTTTTTTGAAGAATTTTGCAATCTATAATTTTTGTGAGAATTATTTATGTCGCACAATTTTTAATGAACATTGATGAGGACTTAAAGTACTTTCAAAAATCAGCTGGCAGATTTTTAGGCCTATATGACTGCACAATAATATTAATTGAAAATATTGTAGTTTATTATATAAAATAGATACATTCCGCTACAAAGTATAACTTGCGCCTCAATATTCTCAACTCAATATTGTCCTAACTGAGACCTTTCATTTGAAACATCACTGACACTCAAAGTATTTTCACAACTAACACCGATTTTCCTATCACATTCATTTTTGTTTTCTTTTAATGATTATGAATAAATTAAACACTTTTTTTAAATTGTCTCAAAACTAACTTTTCTAATATGTAATTTATAATGAATTAATAAATTGCATCTGATGCTGAGAGAGATTGCTCCTATCAAAATTGCAGTGGTGATTAAATAACTCAACATGTGTGTACCATGCATTTAAATTTAGTGAAAAGGAAAATAAATACCATAGCAATTCATGATTATCTATTCAAGTGCCTTTTAGTAAACTGATCTCACGTTTAGTCTTCCACATTACAATGCAAATATCTCTTAACATTTCTAAAATTATTAACACACATTTCTTACCCATTTCCAACTGTAACGATATTGGCCTATTCAAATAGACATTGCTGAAAAATTATACGAAAATATCTATCTGCTAAAGTTTATAATAAAGAGAAGCTTCACAACCCGTTAAATACTCTATAATTAAATATTTGCTGGATAAGTAGGTGCGGGCGAGCTTTATTATTTCTGCACGCGGGCGTGTAAAGCAGGCTTTATGTTATTTTGTTTAACGAGATGGACCAATTACAGGTGCGCCGTTAGCACCGAATCTAGCCAATCAAAGGCGGTTGTCCACGTAACGAATCTGACCAATGAAACGCGTCCTTAGAGTTAGACTTTGACTTTTACACGCTAGTTGGAATCAAAGATGGCGCGAGATAGGGACTATTTTTAGGCGTTACAAATTAGAAAGCGGCACTTGAGTTTTCAGCTTGAAGGTCGGCGGAGGCTTTGTCGAGGAGAGTCCGAAGTAAGGAAGATAATTTGGCTGGATCGAGGAAAAAGCCAGAGGTTGATAATAATTCAAAGAGAATTGGAACAGTGAACAGCTAAGCATTTTCAATATTATTTATTTCTATTGCCTTTTTCGTGTATTCAATTTAGAACTTTCTGGATCGTAACAATTATTGATACATGTTGTGGATTGTTTTGTTACGTATTTTGGGCCTAGGGATAATTATTACTATACGCGCTTCAGATTCAATATACAAATCGTAATATGGCGACTGTGATAGTTATTCAAATTATTGCATAACGCTGATGAAATATGTAATTCTGTCGCTGTTCATATGAAAAATCATTTAAATTTGATATTCATATATTACCAAAGATATAAAGGCTTTAAAATGGAATACTTTACTGACGAAGGGTGTTTCGTGTTTGTTCGTGGGTTTTAAAATTCAGTATAATTATGTATATTCAATGTCGCGAGGTTCGGAATGTGCGAGAGGTTCTTCAGGGCGGATGTATTCTTATGCTAAAGAATGCTTTGTTATCTATACTGGCGATTGAATACACGGATTTCTATATGATTTGTATTGTTTGGAAATAATTGGGATCGGAGTATTTATGGGGTTTTGATATCACGATTGTCAGTGTGATATAAATTCAAATCGTACGAGGAATTTCCTACAAACAATATATTTTAAAAATGTTTCTGGATTTTATATTTATTTTATTAAAACATGAATGTGTGGTTTATTTGAACTCGTTACATGTTTGTATTGCGTATCATTAGGCAATCGTTGAAAACACGATTTGTTCCTATCAAGTTCTTATAAAGACGTGTTTCGAATTGTATATATATTCCTTAATTGCGATAGTTATTCATATGACATTGTTTTTATTCATTCAATATTAGATATTTGAAATGTTTTTTTTACAACATATTCCATTATTGTGGGTCGTTTGCGGTTAGATCAGGGGTAGTTAACCTTCGGTCTTCCGTAGCCGTGATAGTTTTTCATATGACATTGTTTTATTCATTCAATATTAGATATTTGAAATGTTTTCTAGAACATTATTCACTATTGTGGGCAGTTCGCGGTGTGTTCAGGGGTGGTTAACCTTCGGCCATCCGTAACCGCGATAGTTATTCATATGACATTGTTTTTATTCATTCAATATTAGATATTTGAAATGTTTTCTACAACATTTTCCATTATTGTGGGCAGTTTGCGGTTTGTTCAGGGGTAGTTAACCTTCGGTCTTCCGTGATCACGTTATTTACTTATATGACAGATTGTTTTGCTTTGTTCGTTTAATATAAGTAATATCATATTTTTATGAGTTACCGTAATTATTTATCTATATGATTTTATTATTGAGAGTGATGCAACGAATACTACTTTCATGAATACGAATATCAGGCCTACTAATCGGTGAATACGAATGCGAATATTTCCACCAAGGTGGGGGAACTTGAACATACTTGTAAATATAATAACCTTGATGCAACGAATACTACCTTCATGAATACGAATATCAGGCCTACTATTCGGTGAATACGAATGCGAATATTTCCACCAAGGTGGGGGAGAACGCAAGCATACTTGTAATTGTATTGTTTATGTCTGCTTGTGATATCACTATACGGCGTAGATGAACTAGTTTGAAAGGGCTTATGTTCTGTATGTGCTTGGCGTAGAGGGAATAGTCTTCTTGTTTCTAGGATCCTATACAGGTTTACAGGTGCTGATATTGAAATATATATACAAGAAAAACACTATTTTGGGAACCATTAACTGGATGGCAGATATTGAAGCACACATACACACAAGGAGGACGTTATGTTAAATACATGACTGGAAAGTTGTTATTGGAATACACAGGCGCCACTAGAAGATATGGGCAGTTTGCAGAGAACTTCAACTTCTGTCAGTTAAGGACCTTTTACTATTACTATTCTTTCGCCTTTTGCATAACCGTGGATGAACTAGATTGAAGGGGTTTATGTCCTGTATGTGCTTGGCGTAGAGGGAATAGTTTTCTTGTTTCTAGGATCTAATACAGTTTTACAGGCGCTGATATTAAAATATATATACAAGGGAAATGAAGGGCTACACAGGCGCTGGTAATTGCTCAATTTTGGAGAGTTATATTACTTCGGATCAGGATGCCATCTCAGAAGCAGACCAACTACAGAACTAAGATAAGAACCTTTGATTTTATTTATTCCTGATGTTTTCTTATGTGTATCAAATGGAATGTTCGTGCTATATAATTTGTCATTGTCTCATGGTCACTATTCATTTCATTACGTGGGTTCAGAGTTCGACGGTAACGGACGCGGAAACAAATTAGTACTGATGTCGGGACGTAACTTCGGGATTATATCTTAATTATCTTTAGGATAGAAGCGAGGTCATCATGCGTGCATTCTGCATTTCAAACGTTTTACTAACATATATAAATACATATTATTGCGTTTTACAAATTGAATATGATCGCGGGAAATAGGCATTCCGTCCGGTTATGCAATGTTTACTTCCAACGTAGCATAATGAGATCTTATTACCGGTGCTAGACTCTCGAGG
>JADDOH010009866.1:0-24394 GCA_016648135.1 Agrypnia vestita
AAAAGATAATTTTGTCGAAATTAAAAACAGAAAGTAGAAAATAGAAAATAAAATAAAAAATAATAATATTTCGCCGAACACCATGCAGAACAGTCACTGTTGCACAATTAGTTTCCATTTTTTGTGCATTCGGGAGTCAATCCACATAACAGCTGCTTGAATAATGGAATTGCTAGACCCCCCACATCCTCTTTCTTGCGCTAGCTATCTTCAATCTTTGGAGAGCAGCAAAACCATGAACCCTGTGTTCTGTGAGCATTTAAGATGCACTGCAACGCCAGGGTAGACCGAGCATTATCCTGAAGGCATTGTTGTATTGCACTCTCCTAGCATTATAGGACATGCGTGTCTGCACCACAGCACACTTGTGTACAGATTCTTGCAATAAGTAACGAAAAGGTATCTTTTCACTTCGTTACTGCATCTAGTTTAGCGTGTTGGACCTTACACTAATCGCTCTTCATGCATGCAACCTTCCAGATATGCAGAAACCCTAACTATACAGTAAGACCCAGTTATACTCTACAGTAAGTGATGCTGCTCTGTTTATCACTTTTTCAGTATAACCTGGTATTACTAAAAACTAAGGGATCACGGATGCATCATGTAGATAGCGTCAATCTTTCCTGGAATGAGTGAAGAGACTGAGAAATGTTTGGAAAGTGTATGAAAGAATGTACGGCTGGAGCTGAGCAAGGAAGTTGACAAGACAATCCATTATTGATATTGACGAAATTGTCAAGCTTGCTAATGAAACAGGGTTGGGGAATATGAATATGCAGGATATCGAAGAGTTCTTGGATGTTACAACTGGTGAAAGTCTTAAAAAATAGTAGAAATTAGCGTTTCTGAAGATGAAAGGCAAAAAAACTTTCAAAAGTTTAGCCACTGTAGCGAAAAGTATGGATAAGTTTATTCAAAATACTTAAAGTTTTTATCGAAGAAGAGTAGGGTGTGACTGCGGGGAATAAGGTGAACGTTGCAATTATTTATAATAAAAATATGTTGACCGATGCAAGACTAGATTAGAAAAGAAGCCTGGAGCTGGAAGAAAAGCAACGAAAGTAGACTGAATGCAATAGATATGAAATCCGTTAGACGTATGTATAGCAAATCCATTTATGATTGTCTAAAGATTGAAGATATTAGAAATGAAAGTATCTAAAGCTGATATTAGAAAAATCAATATAATTAAAAGGGTCGCCCAGATAGTTTGGGCATGTTGAGCGAATGAATAAAGGAAGAATGGTAAGAAAGATATATAACGCAATTGTTGACGATCCCAAAAAGAGAGGGTGACCGCGGAAGACGGGGCATGACCATATTAACCAGGTACTGGAAGATGCTGCTGTTCGAGGACTCAACAGTTGTCCAGCTTTCATGCGAAGATATATGAATGTGGAAGGAGTGAAAGTTGTGTCCTCTCTGAATACGGGAAACAGCGTGACGGTAAGTAAGTTTTATTATTACGAATTTTTTATGAGTAAAAATCGATATTAGCGATACATGTCTATAATTGATGTAATAAAAAGTATATAAAAAATCATGAAAAAATGATTTATTTTAATCTCGATACTATTCAATACTCATATGTTATTTTGCGTGATAATCAATCAATAACTTCTTATCAACGTGGATTCGTATCAGGTAGGTGGATGCTAACGTACTTGTTAATTTACCATAACCGCTTATCTGAAGCGTTATCGGACAAGTGAAAATACCTTTGATGAAGTCATTTATAAAACTTTATTTGAAAATCTTGATGTTCATCAAATTAATTTAGTTTCGTAAAATTTATTTTACTGAATAGAATGTTACGTGTCAGAAACAATTAATTTCTCTCGTTTGATTTTAAATTACCTAGTGGACTACCTCAAGGTTCTCATCTTAGTCTTATTTCATGTATTTATTCATAAACGATGTTATTGATATATTTCGGGATATTTTTACTTACCGTTTGGTAACGATTTTAAATTATTTAATCTGATTTGTTGCTATACAGATTATGTAGTTCTTAAAAAAATCTTGCACGACTTTCATGTTTGGTGTTCTTCTGATTAACTCAAAATAAATAAAGAAAAATGTCGAGTTATTAGATTTTGTACAGTAAAGACATAAAGCTTCAAGGGAAATTAATGAGTTTTGTATTCTATTCGATGAAATCAATGACCATATTGACAATATTTCCAGTAAAGCTATAGAAATTCTCGAATTCGTCTTAAGATTTTTAAAAAATTAAATGGTATACCCTCAATATAATTTTTGTATTCTGCACTAGTAAGAAGTATCATTTTAAATAATGAAACTTCTCAAGATATCCATATAAAAACCACGCAACATGTCAAACATAAATTATTACGTAAGATTAAATTTAGATCCAATATATTGATAACACTTTTTATGTATCTGTAATTTGCAAACCTTATCCAACAGGCGAAAAATATCCGACTTTTTTTTATCTTCAAATTATCGGATAACGTGACTAATAGCCCCGCACCCTAAACCACGGCACACACCACATCGCTTAGTCATCATTAATTACGACATACACTCTTTAATATTTTTCATTAAAAGTAATTTGTTAATTTTTAAATGGCGGAATTATGTGCCGTCACACAGAGGTCCTACACCACGACGGGCGACTGAAATTATTTTAGAATTTCAAGCTTTAAGATAAAGGGAGCATAAAAAATGTGAAGGTGGTATAACTCTTTTAGAAAAACCCTTAATTAAGGCCTACTTAAGCCTTATGAAAACCCCTTAAATAAATCCTCTTAGTATACACTTTTACATATTATACATGTGGGAGATTCAAATTAATATCACGAAAACTTTAAAATTAATTTATAAATAGTCAGAGGGAACAATTAATTATTCTGACACGAATATGATGCTGATATTTGAATGTAAGAATGTAAAGATAGTGGAGTATAGAAAGATCTACTCACAGCTGAAGGTGACTAGACGAGGTATCTCCGGAAGCGTCCAGGAATGACGGCTTCTTGGCTCTGGAAGCAGGTCAGGGAAGCTGCAAGTATGAAACATAAAGTGTTGTTTAATCGGTGGAAGGGTGTCTCGGTTATCTGAGTCCAGCATCGTGTTCAGGGCGAGTACCAACCTTGCTGGTGCTTATCAGGAGCGGCCGCGGCGCAGGAGCCCACAAGTGTGAATGATGACCGATCGCTCCTTGTTATCTATTGGCGTTTCTTATCTGGACTGGGCCGGCGCCAGGAGCTGCGGGGCCCTACTGGAATGTTGGGTTTCGTTACAGAAGCTGTCTGTTCTGAGGAAGACATTGTCTCAGCCCAGGACGCAGTTGGGGGCAATGATATAATAAACTGTAGATACGTCACAAGCGTGAGATCTTGGCAACTCAAAAGTAGGGTAATTGCCCTACTTGCATTCGTTATCGAACGGACCTTTTTTGTGATCGGACGCGACGCTACGCCGAAAAAAGTTCCGTGAAAAAAGGAACAGAGTATCGTACACTATTGTATGAATGAGTATGTTATTTTAGTCACCGTGACTTCAAATAACCTGATTTATCTGTGTACACGCAGAGCGTTTGTGAAATAAGGGGTAAGCGGGGTCGAATGGATAGTTATTGCATTTTATTTTTTCTACGTCTAAGGAAGCATCTCGCATATTTATTTATTTTGGTACGAAAAATAAGATAAACAATTTTACATTGTACATTACGTCAGATATCCGATTGCTGAAATAATTCTTACTTACAGTACTTTTTGTGGGTGAGAATTAATTGTGTTTTCCACTATCTTAGACTTAAGTTTTATTAAAATATAAATGATGAACTTAATAAAAAAATTTACGTGTAGGTAATAGATACTCACGCTCGCAGTAAAACTAGTAGCTGTAACATTTTTTTTTTTACAAAAGTACTTTTTTCGATACCCCTCCTTTTAGATTTACTAAGAATGATTTTCTACATGAAAAATGGATAAAATCTAAAGGAGAGAATATGACTGGATGCTTTCAGCTTATTCAAATATATGCTCTAAACATTTTCAGGCAAATGATTTGTATTTGAAGAAAATGAAACTTCGTTGGATATTGAGATGATAATAACCTATTTATTGTGATTTTTTCTGCTTGTGATTCTTATAACCATAATACCTACTAAGGGACTATAATCCAATTCACAATTTTATTTACTTCCTAATTTCCAGAAAACGGAAGAACGAGTATGCGTTTCGACCTCAACTAATTTAAGTTAATATTTCGGATATGAATTCAATATTTGAAACCCCGCGCTTTTCTTAGAAAAAACCTTCAAAATTTAAAACAAATCAATCCAAGAATATAGACTAAAGAACATGAAAAATAGACAACAAATGAAAAATAGTAATTTAACCCGAAAAAATAAAAGCCTTTCAAAAAAGTGCACTTGTTTAAAAACTATTACACAAAACCTCAGAAAAAAAAGTTTTTCACTGAACATCAATTTAATGAGATTAAACTTAAAGGTGAATTAGTTTAACTAAGCGACATAATGTTTCTTAAAAATAAATCACAGCTCTATTTAAAAAATAAATTCACTAGCTTTAAGGAAGTTTGCGGTAACTCTCCATTATTATTCTCCGGCAGCATATTAATATGTGAGGTAAGTTTCCTCCTCCTCGTGTGATAAGGAAATGGTACGAAAATACTTCTGCAGATCCCGGATTTAGCTGACAAGCCTTAAATATTTTAAAATCTAAGTATGAAGCTAGTGGCCAAAGACTAATATATGCACTCTAGTTGCTGACGAGTTGGCTATACGTCACTAAACTGTATGGACGGGAAAAAAGCAGCGAGCGAGCCGGCCCTGTGGCCTGCCCTACCCAGACACCTCACGTAATCCGAGTTTTAAATTTCGCTTCTTCTTATCAATGCGAGATTAAAAATAAAGTTTTTGCGATATTCGGTTCCAATGTTGAAACATACGTTTTAAAATCGTGAAATATGATTATTTGAATACAGAATACTCACCAAAGAATATTAAAATTAAGGCGTATGAAGCAAAAATAGTGAAACATGATACTTGATACCCTTCTAGGGTATCGGAAACAAAACAGATCTAAGACTGAATAAATCTACGAAAGAACACAAAAAATCAAACCCTCAATCATATACATAAACTGGTAAATGGCGAATTAAAAGACGGATATGAAATTACAAAAAACTTCTGAAACTCCTCTGCAACGGACTGGAACTATATTACTTACCACAACAGACAAGACAAATCAATTTTCACAGATTTAAAAAGAAGTGATAAATACACTAAGTACTCTGAGAAAATAATAAACGTTCTCAGGTTATCCCGGCCGTTCAGAATATTCTGTGTGTATTTATCTGGGATATTCTGCCGTGTATATCTGACCTCTCTGGCCGACGTTTCGGATCTCATGCAGGTTCTATCATCAGTGCTAATGTACGAAATATATTTTTTTTACAATATTTCAATATTATTTGTTTGTTAGTATCGTAAGTATAGTATAGTAAAATATCAGTGGCTTGAATCAAGGTATGTTTATGAATATTTATATGTTTTTTTCAAGAAATAATTTCATATAGTTACATTAAAATATTTTTTCCTTATGTTGTAAAATTACTGCACTATGCAGTAAGCGTAAATTCGAACGCATACAACATTTTAAGATAATAAGATGGTTAAAAAGAGTAATATGTCCGATACTGAGGTAGAAGACTTCATAAATACATGAGAGATGATTACGAGTCTTAAGATGGTTTTGAGGAGTAAGATGGTGATAACGATGCGGATATTGATACTATCAGAACCAGATTTGATGGTCCAGAAGCTGAACCGGATGTCGAAGATGAAAAAGTTCTTATCCGCCCATCATTAATGGTATTGGTTACAATGACCAGCAAATTACTGATACTTTGTGACTGCAACTAGATAATAATTAATTTCATGCGTTCGAGTCTGTACAGGACAGCAGGTTGATGTCGTAAGGCATATGTATAAAGGGGAAGGTCGACGGAGTGGGAATTAAATTAGGAATAAGAAAGGATTAATGACGAGGGACAAGGATTGGTGGATCTCCATCTCAGCGAAGTCCATTTCAGCCGCGACAATCGCTTCAATATTTAACACTGGCCAAACCATTTAAGAAAAGGAACAAAAACATTTTTTTTAAATATATTTTTCATAAAAAATAAAAAGTAATTCAGAAACCAAAAATAAAATTTATTATACTATTCGGTGAGTTTTTCAAACATATGGAAAAAATCGTTTAATTCACATTTCATTTCACAGAGGTTTTTCACACAAATTACATTCCTTTATGGTACAGCTTTTTTGTTCTAGGGCAGATTCGAACATATTCCATGAAGATTGTGTTAATTATCTTAAGATCGACTAATGCCAATAGTTTTTACTATTCTCTAGATCTGACAATAAATTATGAATGCTCATCCGCCTACGATGTATGGTTTTGTCAACTGAATACCCAGCCTCCTTAAAACGTCCACGCTAATGATTAATTTCAATGGCAAGTATTATCTGTCCATTGATACCAGCAATTTTCGAAAGAGAATGGAATACGGTTTGAGGCCATCTATTACTTATTTTTCTTGTTTTATAAATCTTTCATCTCATCAACATCCATCAAGGATGTTGATGAGATGAATTTTATCGCCTGCCCAACATAACTTGGCGTGCGGCAAGATTGGAACTAAAACCCGCCCCGCCCGCACCCGGCGGTAACCCCTCGCCCTGTCATTCAGTACAATTTTGTATTTGCTCGGGAGCTGTGACATCTTGATTACCATATACACTGAATTATTATGTCCAAAACAACCAAAACAGTCCGGGGTGGTGCAAGAACAATAGCCAATGAAGTATTAAAGTTTTGCGAAGCTGAAAAAGCAAATAATGGACCGATATTAGCGTCTGACATATATAAAAATTGTTTTTATTTTTTATTTAACATTTATTTAATATAAATACTACGTAAATATAAATATAAATAGTAAATCTCTACACTAGGTAAAACTTGTTCTGTGGCAGTTATTCTCATTTAATAGTTATGAAATTGTAACGTAGTAATAAATAGCATAGAAAAAATAACAATAGTAAAGAAGTACAAAAGTAAAAGTAAATATAAAAGCAAGATACCAATTTAATAGTAGATACAAACACAGGAATACATAAATCTAAAAGAAAATAAAATGTAAACGTAATATACGTAAGAGAACAATGTATCATACGCATACAGATATATGAAAACTAAAAAATAAAAGTGTAAGTCTCTCTCCAAGCACAAGAGCTTGCTTCTGTTTTGGAAAGGTACAGCGAAAAACCAAATGTAAAAAATGTAAGTGATGCATGATCTATTTAAACATGGCATAAAATATTATACTAATAAAAAAATATTTATGTATAAACATTTCAGACAGGGTAATCAAGAAATGATGCGGTGGAGATCGCAATCTCCGAAACGAGTCCCTGTAATTGACATTGCAACACGGTAGTTCTAGGGAATAAAGCAGATAAGGCAGGTTGGAATTACTGAAATCAATATTATACTGATAAAAGAAAATTTGTGCTACCTCAAAAGCCCCATTTAATGTGAATGTATTTTGGATAACCAAAGGTGGTGTACCCCTTCATTAAAAACGTCTTCTTGCGGCTTATTTACGGAGACATTCAATTGTAGCTTAAACTTTTCTTAATTGTTTAAAAATGTACAAACTGGTAGTAATTTTTTAAACAAGTCAAACGTATGTATTGGGAGCAGCCGCGGCGCCAGGTCGCGCATCTAGAAATGTAGATCTGTTCATGTCTGCATATTGGAGAGTATTCTGAAAATAACAAGACTGATGTTAGGTGGTGACCCCAAAACTGTGACGGAAGTATTGGCTTTAATTTAATATTAGAACTCTTTGGGTGAAGAATTAGTAGATGTTTGTAAAACATTTATTTAAATAATATCAGTACTTATTTTATATAATTTTTATCAAAACACTTATATAAGCTTAAACAAAACTCCAGATTGCAATTACTGGTTTGTGTGATGATATGAATATCGCTTTGAACACAAATAAACTGGTCTTTTTTAAGAGACATAGTCGAAGTACGATTTTTGATTTTTATTTTTTTATTTTGTATTTATTTAATAGATAAATACATTTTTTTACAATAAAGATAGTGACAGTTTTTACAATGGTATTTCTTTCCTACGTGAGTAATATAACTCGTGAGTAGGAAAGGATTATCATTGTATTTTAAACGTATTAAATAATAAGTAGTACTAGTACATACTATGTACCTATATAAAGGTGTACCAGAGCTGGCAGCAGAAACTTGGCTGGTAGATTCCTGACTATGTCACGAGTCTAATATGTTCAAGCAACCATGACCATCAATAGTTAAGGAGATATGCAGTATCAAAGTTTGCATTTTTTTTCAATATTTGTGATTTATTTTTTGCAAAAGTTGAACTATAATTAAATCAATTTATGTTGATAATGAAAAATTCATTCCTTTTAATACATATCAAATAAAATTATAAAAACCTAGCAAAAATTTAAAAAAGTATTTTACGAGGTTTTTATCATTTTATTTAAGTTGTATTGAAGAATATGAATTTTTCATAATCGATATAAGTTACTGTAATAATAGTTCAACTTTTTGCAAAAAATAAGTCAGAAATATTGAAAAAAAATGCACACTTTGATACTGCATATCTCCATAACTATTGAGATCATGGATGCTTGAACATTTTAGACACATAACATAGGCAGAAATCTACCGGCCAAGTTTCTGTTGTTAGCTCTGGTACACCATGTATAAGGCGAGTAAAAATAATATGCTATAATCATAATGCAATTATGTGAGACAATAGTAGAGTAAACTAATAATAAGCAAAAAAATTCAAAATTAATATAGTAAAGAGAAAAATAATGGAAAATTTTAAGCAAAGATAATGTAGTATTAATAATATTAAATATAAAACTATCTATTATTAAAGAAATATTCTCAATAATTATACAATAAAACGTATACATCATCTCCTATGTCATGTAACAAGATGAAGATAATAAAATAAAATAAATAAATAAATAAATATACAATAAAATAAAGATGTAATTAACTCTGAGGGTATTTGTAAATATTTTTCTTAAAGGCCTCATAATTTTTCGCAATTCTCATTTTAACAGCTAATTCGTTAAACCATTTCACACCCCCAAATATATAACGATGCCGAGCAGGTGTGGTATGTGTTACAGGGAAATGCAATTTACCAAGCGTTATGTTTCTGCTACTTGACACTATTTGGGCCAGTTCGTTATCACTCTGAAAAATGTTTATATAGTTCAATTACAATCCGTGTATGTGTGACAAAATATTGATGTAACTGTTTTCATTTGAAATGATGTATAAGTCTTTATTGCAGAAATGTGATATTGCGCCACTGTATATACACCCCCATACACACACAGGGCGCCCTTCCTGCTAGTATTAGTGAAGCCCTCGCGCCCCACATTCCCCTCGCCCAACACGCCGCACTAACTACACCTCGCAGGTCCACTACTGGAGGACGTGTTGGAGATGAAACGCTTTGGAGGCGTTCCAGGTTGTAGGGACGCTCTTCAGTGGCATCCAGATAACGCACGTCAGCACGCTCAAGCAGGGGACGAAGTAGGGAGAGCGTCATTGTTATATAAATATATAGTGAATCGGGAGAGAGTCTTCAGCCTGCTTAGGGTCTGACTAAGTACAGAAAAATTCTTTTTTGCTGACATGCGAAACATGTTCACGCCGTATAATTTCATTATGATTTTAAGAACCCGGTGTACAGGGAAATAATTTTATCCAAATAAAATCGACACCAAATCGATAAAAAATGCTCGTTGGTCCTGTTTTATAAACTTGTAGGCAATAAAAAGTGTAATATTAGTCTAGAATACATATAAAAATTAACTAAACATTATATATGATAAAAATAAACATTTCAGAAATAATATAAGAACGCGATAGAGATTGCGATCTCCAAAGCGAGTACCTGTTACGCTGTTGTTAGTGAAATTGTAAATCTTAGGAGTGGAGCAGATAAGATAAGACGGAATTTTCAGAGACCAATATTTTATTGATAAACGAAAATTTTCGATCAAATGCATTATCTAAACCAAATTTTTTTCCAAACAAAATGAATCTTATATGTCCCATAGTTACGACAAACGAACACATTTAATTTTAATGTACTTTTGTTGTCTCGAGGTGGTGCTGTAACCCTTTCAGTAAAAACGTTTTCTTGCGTTATTTCGTCTTATTCGCTAAGACATTAAATATCTTTAAGAGTGTTTAGTTTGACCTTTTGATGATAGTTTGAAAATTTACAAGATCGTGATGTTTTTATTTTAGTAAGTCTAACGTATTGGAACCAGCCATGGCAGCAGGTCTGGTACCGAGAAATTGGCGCTGGTTCGTGTGTGCACATGCTGGCGGGCTGTGGGACCAACCACGTTTATACAGGCGATAGGGAAATACTAATTCACCAATTAATAAAACAATGTTCGCCCATCTGCTGATAATCTGACTGCGGAATATGAGTACTAAAGTGCTTTATATGCGCTAATCAGTAAAATCAAGGAGCTTTTATTTTTGCTCCCACGAAGGAAGAATGCTACACGCAGAGTGAGGCTGCAAGCGGGTGTTGGGGGCGGAGGAAAAGCGCCCCACGCTTCTGAGTTCGTTGACATGCGCATGTACTGCGATCATAGAACTGTGGCTGCTTGAATTTATTTTTCACTTTTTATATATAATATTTAGTATAAGATTTATTTTTACTTTTATTTTCGGTATATTTCATCTTGTAATCAAATCTAACCTTACTTAGCTGAAAAACGGCTACATTAATCGCTTTCGCTGAACCGTTTCCAATCTCCGCTTAGTGGAGTCGCGTCTGCGCATGTGCCTCGAGGAGGAGTCCCCCGGAACGGCAGCTGACTCCTCCCGCCGCTGCTCGGCCCGCTGCCAGGCTGCTCTGCTGTACCCTGCCCGCCCTGCTGCGGGGAATCTAATGACTCTGCCGATCTGCCTCCAGACAGCCCGCGCACACATGGCGCTGAAGAGTTCACAACAGCGCGGCTAACCTCAACACTTATACAGGGTTAGTGGAGCTAGTTCACAATACTTTAAAGGTGGATTCCTTCCTCGGTTATAAGTCGAAAATGTTAAAGCAACCATGACTTAATCGTTATGGTTATGGAGATATGCAATAACAAATTTTTTTTTCAACATTTCAATATTGCGAAAAGTTGAAATATCATTAGAGTAACTTATATCAATAATAAAAATTCATCTCAATATCCAAATAAAATGATGAAAACCTTGCAGAACTGAAAACAGTTTACTTTTTCTAGGGTATATAATTTTATTTGACTTGTATTGAAGCGAATGAATTTTCATAATCAATATAAGTTAATGTACTGCCCCACTAAGCTAAAAGGCAGTAAATCCATATTTAAAAAAAAAAATTTTTTGGTGATTTTGGATAAATCAGGTCATATTTCAGGTCAGGTCATTAAATCTGATTTTTAGCTCATTTATAATCCCTCACAATCAGTCACAGGATTGAGTGACCCCGGTACATCCTGTACATGTTATTTTTAAATTCGGAAATTTCGCAGGACATTAAGCAATTTGCTTTTAAAACAACACGAACACACAGTGATGTCACCGGCATGTACGATGTCCCATACAAAAATGTATCGAAATTTTTAATAATATTTTAATATAATTAATTGAACTAACTTTATAAGATAAATCAATGATTATTTGTACTGTCATCAGGAATATTGTTGCGATTGTTGGTCATTAAGAGGGTCAAATATAAACTACAGGTTTCGTCCGTAACATACAAAGTGAAATTTAATATAATCGTTTAAAAATATTAAAATGTTTTGCGCGCGAGCAAGGAAATTATATATTTAAACAGAAGCATCGACAGAAAATGTGGCAACTGCCAGAATATTAAGTGATATTTTCAAGAGATAAGAATTAGATAAATATATTATCGTAGAAAGCAATCACTCTTAGATTAGATAAAGTGTTATGTTTCATCTAATTAAAATTAATTTCCTGTAATTTTAAGTAATGCAGTGTGCCCTTACGTTTTGAGACATTTTTGCTTGTATGAAGTGCACACTGATCACAACCAGCGACATGTATATCCCATCGCCAGCCCTGATGATGGACCCTGCAATGGGATCCGAACGTCGGCCAGAAAGGTCATAAAAACACTCCATAATACCCCAGAAAACACAAACCAGATTACAGATACTGGAAGATGGTTCCGTTAGGAGTCCCAACAACCATCGTGCTGCGTGCGGAGATGTATGAATGTGGACGAGGCGAGAGTGTGTCCGGACAGAAGAGTGAAGCGCTCCATCCTCTCTGCTTACTCTGGTGGTGAAAAGACAAGTTGGAAAGTGAGTAGGGATGAATGTTATAATCATGTTTCGTTATTTTAATGAAAAAGTATTTTATTTAAATTGTTCAATATATATATATTTATACGGCCCGGCTTCTCACGGTACAGATCTTAGTACATCTTACTGTTTAAAATTATCATATCTTCTAAGTTTAATGGTTTGATCACAGCACAAATTTGATCTGCGGTAAATGCTTGAGGTTAATAAGATGTTAATGTCAAAATTTCTGGAACTTTAAGCATTATTATCGTAACTAAACATTTGATAAAATTTTATAGACAAAAATGGTTGCTGTAAGTTGTTATTAAAATATAGATATAGGCCATCACCGAATTTTTTGTAGTTCAATCAATTTTACACAATCCTTTCCTACAAGATTTTTTGTATCTCTAACAGATTAGGCAGCGTTTTCTATGAGAGCGCTTTTGCGGCAAATTTTTCCCGACTTGTTCACTAATACCGCTAATGCTCAGTTTCTATATTTTTATGTATGTTTCTTTGAAAATTATGAATATTTTGACCTTTCTTATATTCCCTATCTTGCGCTGTTAATATCTCAAATCTTTTGGTGTGTTTGAGTTTGCCACATCTCCAACCACACATTTAATCAGGAAATTAAATATCAAAAATGTGGTATATTCACTTCCTGAGTACATTATAGTTTCTTTAGAACAAGGAAGAAATTCAATTCACCGATCTTATACAGTAATTATAACTTTATTCACAGCCAATATCTGCGCGTGCGACCGCCAGTGCCCGAATGGCGTCACCCGTTTCCCCCGCTTCCTGCCGCATACCTTCATCTCTTTCACACTATCAATACGCACTGCTCACACACCACTATACCACAACACTTTCCTGTAGAAAACGTAAAATTCATGTAAGAAAATCTAAACAACGATTTATTTATTCTGGAACTGACTCGACTATTAAAAACTGTAAACGTATATGTGATTGTATTATTTCTAAATATATTTTTAAATAATTTGTACAACTCCATTTTTCGAGTTTTTGGAACGATTACGGTATTGATAATGTTTGGAAACATTTTACAATAGATCAAATATCCTACAAAACATGACGACCCTTCGGTTATCGCCAGAGAAGTAGGACTTTATACAGAATAATATATAAGATGTGTATCGGCGGTCTTTGGTCAAGTTATGAAAAGGGTGCAAATGCAATTTTACAGCAGAAGAGCTTGAAAGTGCCAAGTGTCCTTATCATACAAAATGTATAATTGTCAATTTTACGTCATCTCGATACGTTTGCCGCCACGTATCCACATATTGAGAGACAATTTCTGTGTTTAAAACTGATCATTTTTAATTCAGAAAATTAAAGAAGTCTCACAGAGAGTAGACTATTTATATGAGTGTATGGAAGTCTTTTACACGATGGCCCAGGGCTTACAACCTTACGATGAAATTGGTGAACGTTGCATTCTGCAGAGTGATCACTTTAAGTCAGCTCAGACTGGTTGAAAGCCTTGGGCCAACGTATAAAAGATTTCCATACACGTTTTTCATATAAACAGCTTCGTCTCTGTGAGACTTGTATAATTTATCTCAATTAAATAATAATCCCGCAATGGACAAATCCAGTAATTGTGTTCTCAGAACATACTTATATATATGAATACAGATACATTTTAGGTTTTACTACAATTATCATATTTGTACTAAACATTATAATGGAAAACAATCATTCCAAATGAATATTAATGTGATGAAACTCTGCGTGACAACTATATTTACAAGACAATTATTTCGAACCTTTTGGAATGATAGACTGTCATTAAAGTCATTTATATTGAATATTAAAAAATGATACGCTTTGAAACAAGTCGAATAAAATTAATAAAAAAAATTGACTTGTATTAATGTGAATGAATTTTGAATATTCGACATAAGTTACTGTTTGTTGCAAATCTCTGCAACTGTAGATATTTCACCCAACGTGTAAAGAATATTTTCTATTCTAAATTAAATGAAGAAGGCTCTCCCAATTTTTTTCTCCCAGCTACGAGACATCGGTGTGACCGCGAGAACTGACGTGTTATTATTAATGACCAAGTTCATTTTTCCGCCACTCTTCTCTTAAAAATAATTCCAATAATTTCCCACTTTTATGTCATTTTTCCATATTTTTTTTTACACTGTTTTGTGATTTAACATTCTGTTAAAAAAAGTAATTTCGCACATATACTTTGTATTACACACAATATTTGAGTTATATTTATCACTATTAAGGATTCAAGAGGAGTAGTCCCTCTCATCATCAGGTGTTGTTAATAACTCTCTTTAAACTATAAGTTGTGATCAATAACTAAAATGTTGTGTGTGTAGTACAAAGTTATATAAAAAAACTATATTTTAAATTAAAATGTTACACCAGCAAATGACCGCCAACTGATCATTCAAGGATATTGAATTTCGCAATCTAAAGGTAAACATTGTATGTTCTTGATTAGATTTCCATCATCCTGGGGCATCGAGGCGCAATAAATACCAAAGCTCATGTGGTGTTTCTATTTAAAAAGATCATAAAAAGTTCATTAAAATTAACAATTTTCAAGACATCTGTGTAATAATAAGAAAAGTTTTTTTTTCAATATTATTCAGACATCTGTGTTACGGCAATTATAACATGGATGACTGATTAATTATAGACAAGTTGTTTATTAAATATACTTGAGACATCTGTGTGATACTGAGCCAAGTTCTTTTTGGAATATTTTACAGATATCCGGGTACCGTAAACACGTACCTTAAGTGCCGGGTGTATAGAAACTGGAAGGTGAATAGAAACAATTATTCTCAGTAGGAACTTTAAAACCGTCGTACACTATTTAAGGAAAGTGTAAGTACTTTCAAATGTTTTATTTTGCATCATTCGATATTATTTTTGCCCAATGGTAAAACTTTGCCATACATAAAGTTCCTTACAGTTTGACATATTGCGAGTTAAAGATCAATTATAGAAGTCTTTATTTTTGTGTAGCTACGAAACTTACTTCCTTAACACATAAAATGCGAGATGATTTAAAAGAATTACAACCTAAACAATCACTGTGAAGTTTTAAATTACCTGAGTTAGCTTTAATTTGTCGTAAATAGCATTACGCAATATTTATATTTAATCTGTCACATTTTGATGATTGAGGTAAATGGAAATAAGTAGTGGGGAGAATAGAATCGACCCGCGCGGTAAACAGAAACAACTGGAGGGGGTGAATGGGAACAAGGAATGGGGTCAATATTAACATTTTTTTCTTTTATATACCGGGTTTGGTAATTATTTTGTGTTTGTTGAAACATTTTTTTTTTAATAATCCTTTATTTGTATTACTGATAAAAAGCCATGTAAGTGATATTTGAAGCATACTCATAGGTTTTATTTTTACTTAATATATATAATAATTTTTTATGTATTATAATAAAGAATATATTAAAGTATATAAAGTATATTATAATAAAAAATAGCTTATATTATTAAATAACGTGTAATATTAAATTATGCATTTATATTTTTTTAAATTGAATTGAGTTTCTTTATTAGTTGTTTTAAATGATAGATGTTTCCATTCAACCCCATAATATGTTTCCATTTACCTAATTATCAAGGGCGTGCAGTGAGAACAAGAAGCATGACTTTTTCCTGAGCATATATTTTGAAAAGAAACCGAAATAAGATATGCATCTCGTAATATTCCTATCATAATCATTAACATACTATTCAGATTTTAAGCTTTCATTACATTATGCCAAATAAAAATTTCATTTCGATTTTTAATTCCAAATGCATGTTCAATTGAAGAAAGTCATGCATCTTGTTCTCACTGCACGCCCCTTTACATGTTTCCACTCACCCCATTACGTGTTTTTAATCCACCCAATACACGTTTCTATTCACAACATCGATGGGGTGAAAAGAAAATTTTCATAAATTTAAGAATTGTAGTTAATTTAATTTGAAAATTAGAGTGAGACAGAGGTACATTGACAAGACGGTGTATCATTGAATGAAAACCGGAGTGTTTATGTGATAGAGGGTGATTAGATGTACTATGTAGTACATATAATAGCGTTTGTAAAAGTTGGCTTTCTCTAAATTTTAAATTCGATTTCATTATTATTTTAAAAAAAGTGTTAGATCTGAAAAATTTAGTGTCGAATTATTTTCTATTTCTAAAGTAAACTTTATGCTATTATTAAATGGATTGATTTGTTATAAAAAAGTTGATTTGTTTTAAAAATGATGAATATTAGACCTGCATTTTATACAAATAATAAGGGAAACTCCTCATAAAATCAAAAAGGAAAGATAATTTACTCGTATTTAACAATTCAAGTGTTTATAAACTTTCGTGGAAAGATTGTATAGCGTTTTATATTGAAAATCCGGTTAAAATTTTAATATAAGAGTAAAAGAGCATTTAAGATGTCGGAATAATCGTGGTTTTTCTGAATTTGCAAATCATTTATTAGAAAATGATCACGGTTTTGATAAAAATTTAGGACTTTCTATTTTACACATAAATAATTTTGGTCTTAAATTGAATAATTTAGAATCATTAGAAATTAGTAAAGCATGTAAAAGTAAACAGAAAATTATTAAAAATCAGTTAAATTTAACTACTAGTCCAATTTTCCAATAATTTTGCGTATTCAAGAACTTCTGCAGTAATATTTAAAAATAATTTTTCAAATAATTTATAAAAACAATCATTCATTTTGATATTTTGACATTTATAAAACACCCTGACGATGAAAAGGTTTTTCCGAAACATGAAAGTGTAATTAATGAATACAAGTAGATACAAACTAGCTAGTTGGTCTTGTGGTTAGGACTCTCGCATCGTCATCCAAAGTTCGCGTGTTCGAATCTCACTCCAGAACAGCAAGTTAGTCCTATTTTCATAGCTCAAGCGTTTAGTTTATTTTGAAAATAGTAAGAATATTGATGTGACACGTTTTCCGTGTTCGCATATCTATTAAAAAAAAATCTTTTTTTTAAAATGTCAACCTTCAAAGTTGCTCAACGGATTGAAAAAAAAAGAAGACATTATTAGTTATGCGAAACAAACTCATTTCTACAAAGTTTTAAAACAATATTAGTACTTATTTTATATGATATATAATATTCATCAAAATTCATTATATTTCAGACAAGACTCCGGATTACCATCACTGGTTTGCGAGATGATATGCATATCGCTTTGAAATCAAATAAACTGGTATTTTTAAAGAACACCAAGATGTCGTGGAGGTCCGACATTACAGTCCATATATGTGTAACAAAATATTGATGTGCCCTTTTTAATTTAAAATTGCTTATATGTCATTACTGAACAAATGAAAAGTGATGTTGCACCATTGTATGCATATGTAGACATACAAACAAAACACGCAGTTTCTGCTTCTCTTATGTTCCACATATCTTCACAGTATAACTTAGGTTATTGTTGCCTTATATTAATACATTACATGATTATTCTGTGGAAACATAAGATAGTCTCTTAACTATTTAATATTCAAGCGTTATCTGATTTTTATTTGTACTGTTTTCCATAAAAAAAAAATAGAATATTTTTGAGTATGTCCAAATTTTTCAGAACAGAACTGGATTTTTTGTCACAGGAATATTATTAATCAATCAATGTATATATAGATGTCTCACAGAAACGAAACTGTATATTTATGAGAAAGTAGGTATAGAAGTTTTCTTTGGGTGAACATAGGGCTTACCACCTATCGTACGGCTGGCTTAGGTGATCACGTGAACGTTGCATATGTGTAAAGTGATGTCGTAAGGTCGTAAGCCCTATGTACACCCAAAAAAAACTTATATACCTACTTTCTCATAAATATGCAGTATCGTCTCTGTGAGACATCTATATTTACATTGATGATTAAAAATAAATATAAAAAAAAAAAAAATTGAAATAAGTAAGTAAACACACATTTACAGCGCAGTGAAAAAATATCTGAGAAAATTAAATTACAATTAGATTACAAAAATGATACATCAAGCATATCAACAGCTTAAAACCAAGATGGCTCCGATTGATGGTGTACACAAAACGTAATTAGTCAGCGATGTTATTAAGCTTTTGCGAATATTGGGTTAACTTGTACGCGGATAGTATCGAGCACGTAATCCTGCCAACCAAAATCATAATTATATGTAAAATAGAAGAAGGGCCAAGCACTTAGTGGTAAATCGAGACCATTCAAAAATTGGACCGGTTCTAAGAGGAAGACTGCCTTGTTTAAGGGGGGGTAAGGTTTTTAATTTTTTTTTTGCATTTTATTTTTAATTTTTTAAATGAATGGATAACATCGTAAGAATATTGTGTCAAAATTTCAAGTCAATCGGAGCAAAATTGACGAAATTATGAACATTTGAGCGATACTCAGACTGATTTTCTATACCTGCTCGGGCAGCTGAGAGACGCGCTCACCTGAGGACTACCGGACGTGCTATTTGCATTGGAAGAGTTTTGCGTAGACAAGGACAAACAGATGCTGATGATGAAAGCTCTTTGCCGTGTGAACATGGCATCGACGATTATGTGTAAGTATAAAATAAGTGTTGAGTTTTATTTTGAATTTTACAGTGTGCAAAACTTTAAATCGTCTTCCCCACATCTCACGTTTTCAAAGTCGGTGTCCATCATAACTTCAAAACTACTGCACCGATCCTTTTGAAATTTTGAATACTATTTCTGTACATAATTTACGAGGTAACGCTGTCGAGTTTTTTTCAAATTTGTTATTAATTTTTATTTTTTAATAACAAATAAGTCGATATTTTTCGCAAAAAATCACGTTTTTCCCTTCAAGTGTTCCAAAAAATTGAAAAAATGAAATTTCAAAAAACCCTCCCAGCGTTACCTGGGAAAATCTATTATCTAACGAATGAACTTTGATTTTTTGATTTCAGATGATTTAGCACCAAGTTATGATGGACACCGCAATTCTACTTTTTTCCGAGACACGTCCGAATAATTGCTGCCATTGCCGTATTTCTTAATATTTCGTCTTGAAAATTTTATACAATGTTTTTCAAATATCATACTTTAATGTACTATTAGTTTTAATAAAGAGATTTTAAGTGTGTCGTCACAAAAAATTCACAAAAACATGCCTTTTTTTGTACGAATTAACCTTACCCGCCCCTTAAACCTGCTACTCCTGAAAACCGGCAGGGGGAGTCTCAGAAACAGGGCTGCCAGGAGGTCCCTCACTGCGGGCAGCAGGCAGATGTGTCTGCAGAAGGAGACGTTATTAAAATAACCGGATTAACAGGAAAGGTTCATCCTGTTAACAAAATATGTCGTCAAGTAGACTATCTATGAGGACCACTGCAGCCACGGAATTGAACAACTAAATATGTATCAACCGAGTATAGAGGAATGTACCTCAAGTGAAAAAAGAAACAGGAGAATAATGGCTTCTCACAAAACAACATTGGTAATGTAGCCAACTTTGCTCACCTAATAATGATAAATGTGACTTGTGTGATTCCGTTTTGTTTCAAATGATAAAAAAAACACTGCTTATGTTAAAGGAGACGCAGAATATCAAACAGAGCAATAAATATGAATGGCTGAATATCCATGAGGAAGAATTGTCTCAGCACTCGCGAGCAGAGCAGCTTGATAGCGAATTGATTTGATTCTATTACACTGTTTAAAATAAATATATCGAGGGTTGAAAGCCAAAATAGCGTTAGTGATTTTTTCGAATATTACAGGAGAGCGAAGGAATGTTTTGTTAATCTGATTTTGTCAATATTTATTTATGTATGTGTTTTGCATTAACGAATGGGAATTTTGTAAATCGTTCAATAATAAAAGAAATATCAACAAAATCAGATTGAGAGAAGTTTATTCTGCTCTCCTGTAAAGTTATAAGTTATCCCTAACGCGCTTTTGGCTATCTACCCTTAATATCTAGTTTCCAATTTAGATAAAAAAAAAATTTTATACATTTTATATTAATAATGCTTTTTGTACTGTTTCGTCTATTCGGAATATTTTGAATACATTTTAATTTTACAAAAAGACAATACTGGATTTTATTCCCGTGGGAACATCATTAATTAAATCAAGATATTAAAATAGACTTCCATGTCTACTTTCTCATGTAAAAAATATATCTTCGTCTCTATGAGACATCTATAATAAATCTTGTTTCTTTTACATTGTTGAGAATACGTATGTTGTCATACTGTTTTATTTTCTGATACCTATTCATATTACTTAAGTTTTAATACTTTTGATCATAATTTACCTTAAAAAAACACATAAAAATATGAGACGGTTTCTAAATAAAAGGCCTAGCCAATGTAAAAAATCGCCAGAATTTATTCCTGGAAATAATTTTTTTGTACAATAAATAATACAACTGACCAGCGCTTCTAACTGATTAATGATCTGATCGGAGAACAATAAGTTGACACAAGAAGATAGGAAATAAAAGTGGTGATAGCTGATCTTCACGAATGTCTGCGCTCGTCTCACTTGACCGACACTCCTGAGGAAGCCCGCGAACCCTGAATGAGCTGGATTCCACTCCTCTGCCGCTGCTCCTGCCTGGGGCAGCAGGTGGACCAGGGTGGCTGCGCATCTCAGGGTACTAACGCAGGTCAGTGGATGCTTCTGACCTCCTTTGAAGGAAGTATTGAAATAAGTATAGGTACACAACTTGTGCTTTATAAATACATTTATTACACCATTGAAATTTTCATTAATTAAAATATTTTTATTCTTATCAGTATTGCATATGATGTATAAAGGATATGTTAAATTCATTATAAATAAATACAAAATTGAACCAGAATTTATCTGCGACGTTATATTAATTATATTTGTACAAAACGAGGGAATTTATAATATTCAAGAATGTATTATATCGCTAATCTACGCAATCATTGATATTTTTTAAAAGCATTAGATCATTTTCGACTCATATTTTTAAAATTCAAAGCCTTCTAAAGTAATACTAACTAGTTTTTAAGTTCAATATACTGTTCATTTAAAAATATATAAATATAAACATTGAACTACGTTAACAACTCTTTTCACTCGGTCCATTACACATAAACCCGGTGACACTAATGATCACAAGACCAACGATGGTCACACAAACATTTCTCAAGTCAAACATCTGGTCGGGTAACCGACAAAACAGTGTTCGTAGATAAAAAAAGTTATAAAGTCACTGACCTACGAATAAACTAAACAATGAACAACATGCCCAATGAACAATAATGATAAATTTGATTTAAACTGAATTGAACTTTGTAATGCACACACGTTGAGATAAATTTATCATAACCACAGTTTCGAGAGGTGCAGTCCCTCTCATCATCAGGTGTAGTGGGGAAAATTTTTTGGGCTATAAAGGGTAGATGTCAAGGATTGGAGACAATAGATCGGAGACACTTGGAATCTGATGTTGTTTATGATATTTTCTCCGAAATTAAGCTTTTTTTAGAATCCGAAGTTTTCCAAACTGTTCATTACCAATCCTTTATGAGAAACCAAGTGGAGAAGTTCCTCATAAATGTGGTTCCTCATAACCGAGTGGTTCTTCATAAAGGATTGATAGTGAACAGTTTAGATATCGTCGAAATCCAAAAAAGGAAATTTGGAGAAAGCACTCACAAATAACACCACATCCCAACAAATGTCCCCGATTCTCGACATCTTCCCGTCAAAGCACAAAAAAGTTCTCCCCACTGCTCCGCGACCCGCTGCTCCACTCGAATAAGATGACAACATTTTTCTTTAATTAGGTAACGTATCTATAGGTATCTACCTAATTAATTAATTACCTCGAATCTATAATTGTGGTAAATATATTTCAGTGTAAATCAAATTGGTCAGGTTGCGCCACAAAGTAACTGCCATATCAATCAATAATATTAATTATGATAAACTTTGAGGTTTATATTTTGAAACGCGCTCTACTAAAATCATCCAGACATGACCATAAGAGCCCAGTTCAAGGCGAGGTCCATCCTGGGAAGGTCAACACGAAGAAGTCGCTTGACGTTCCGGGTCAATCTCCTCGGCTTCAGCTGCGAACAAATAGATCGAAGTTAGTATAGCGTCAGGATACCAATTGATACGAAAAAATGATAATTTTCACGGCTTCAGATGGCCACTCTCCGAGCGGGAGGCAATATTTCAAATACAAAGCGAGCATCGACCTAATGGCACAGTCTGTGAATGAGCAGTGGTTATAACGGCACCATTCGTGAGGGTCAGTGGTGTCACTAGTTAGTCCCAGGAATATGGCGGTAAATATAACGCCTTCGACGTTAACACGAACCATGACCCCAGTCCAGCAGCTCAGATGGCAGAGCGCGGCTCAGCGGGGGAGAGGTGAAGGGGCAGATCCCTTTACTCGGCCAAAAGGTTTTGCAGGTGCTAGGCTTTGTGCCGACCACGGGGCCGGTGAGTGAGGGCGTATTAAAATGGAAGGAAATATTCTTACTCTGCTCCTCGAGTCGGTTGCTAGTCCCGCTCCCGGCTCCTGGCTGGGGAGGGCGGCTAGTCTCGGGGCACCGCAGTCAGGGCAGTCGCACAGGCCTGCTGGAGCCACCTCACCTCTGCAGCCACCAGCCTTGGTCTCTGCACATCCAGCTTCCCGAGGAGCGCGGATTCCCTCTGCCCCCACTCGGGGCTGACCAGCGCGGGGCCTCCGCTGCACGCCCCGCTCCCCGCATTCATTATTCATACAAAAATTGTCATTTTCTCATGTTTTGGGCACATAGCTTTAATTCTTTGCGTACTTTCGGCACATAGGCTTTATTCCATACTGACTCGTAGTCACAGAATGTGAGTCGAGTATGAAGAAAATAATATGTAGCTATTACTGACTAGCTGAAGGTGATATATAACTAATTTAGCTAAGCTCACTATCGAAAGTATGTTTTGCAGGGTGGGAGGGGTGAGTTTTCATCAATGATGTTCAAATCACTGTTTTTAGCTGACCCATCTCTATAAAAATGTTTACATCATCTTTACATTCTCTTTTGTTATTTTATTGCATCTTTCATTAAAATAAATTTGTTGCAGTTATTAAAAAGATTATTATTTTCTTCAAAAAGTGCAAAATAATTTTGTGGTGACATTATTAATAAAATTAATAAAAATTAAATTAAATTTTTTTCACTAATTTTGTATTGAAAAATATCAACATGATTGGAGAGCACATAACCCCTTCGTCAGGATACAATTGTATACTATCAAATTAAAAATCAAAAATCAAAGTATAAACCATAAAAGTTATATATGGAGTTATATATCATTAAAACAAATTTAATTTACCATTAACACTTTTTCTCATTTCCAGAATTTATAATATGTCAAACTGTGATTTTGTACAATTTGTATGTAAAATTTAAAAAACGCTTATTACAACACAACTACACTTTTGAATTCTTTAGAAAAACAAAATAAAAAAACCAACACGAACGCGACCACCGTACAAGAAGAAAAGATGAAACAAGATAACCGTTCAGGAAGAAAGAAGATCGCAAACTTCAATCAAGTGCAGTGGAATGAAATTATACAGGAAACTATCAGGAGATTTAAGGGATAAAAATAAAATAACGAATTTTAAGAGGAAACTTAAAAAATATGTGATATTTACTTTTGAATAAAATTTTGAATACATATTTCTATTTCACGGCCGTTCAGAATCGTCTAGAAAGTAAAATTAAGAATGCAGGTACTGAGGTGAGTGAGGATTGAAAAGAAGATATACATCAAGTAGAGATGAAACATAGATGCCATGGTGCTGTCAGATTGTAGGTCAACGAAGAAGACCGCGGAATATGTGTTGAAGATGAAACGTTTTGAAGGCGTTCCAGTTTATTGGGACGCTCTTCATTGACATCCAGATAACACACA
>JADDOH010009867.1:0-133016 GCA_016648135.1 Agrypnia vestita
ACTAACACCGCAGCCTGCAGCTAACTCGGATGTGGTTTGCGATGGATCCGCTTCCACAATAGCCTTCAATTCTTCATTATCAACTTTGGTCTCCGGCCGTCCACGGGGCTTGTTCTGCAGGTCGAAATTTCCAGAACGAAAACGTTGGAACCAAAAACGCACTGTGTTTTCTTTTGCGGCACGGTCGCCATACACATCATTAATCCTTCGAGCCGTTTCTGCAGCACTGGTGCCACGGTGGAACTCGTACTCGTAAATAACGCGATATTTCAAGTTTTTCATTTTGTAAACTGAGTGACGCAAAGAAAAAAACAATTGAGGAAAAAACAAATGAATTATAATTTTCAAAATACAAATACATGAGTTAATAGCTGTATAAATTTGGATTTGGAATTACTAACCAAAGAGAAGATATTTGAGATCAAATTTGCCAGTACGGGAAAACACCAATTTCATATGTAAGGACCTAATATCACGATATTTATGGCTAGATTTTTATTTTTATATATACCCAAGAATACTTTCTGCAAATGTTAATAGATGGCGCCAGTTGTATTTAAAAAATGATACAGGTTGTTTTTTTTAAATATCTGCGGTCGTTATTAGATGGCGCTAGTTGTATTTTAAAAAGTGCTACGGTTATTTTTTAGTTTCATTTGTTTCATATAATCCGTTTTATATTTCACACAGAACAAACACCCATAACACTACATTAGAAAGAGCAACTTTTATAACTTATATATAATAATTGCATAATATATGAGCTTTTTTCAGTATGCAATTCCTTTATTTTATAAATAATAATTCATATTCAAAATAAAAAAATAAATTTCCTAATTATTTCGAGTTTGTATCAATCGACGTGTGCAAAAAAGGAGAAAAAAAGTTTGGATATATATCCAATTTTTGATATATATCGGATATATATAAAAAAATCCGGTTATTTGATTTTTATTATAAAAATCGGAGTATTTCTAACCCTGATTTTACCTAAGTTGCTTGAAATATCGTATGATATTGTTTGTAGTAGTAGTTTACATGATAAACTATGATTTCTTCCGTAATCATTACGAATGCTAACGGTACGCAAATAAAACGGTAAATTTTTTGCCAGCAAAAGTTTCAAATTCATCAGAATTTTCTCCAAGGCTCTATTTCCTACCCACCAGTGTTGCCAGAGGTCAGTAATCCATTTCCGGGACAGACGCCCGCCCACCGACAGCTTTATTTCGTATATGGCCACACTCAATTTCTAGCCAACTTCGTTTCGTGCATTTTCTTTTTTGCTTTTAAACGGCGAGATTTTTTAACAGATTTGAATTCTATTTGCGTCTGTAAAATAAGTTGCCAGAGTTTGATTTAAGTGTGTTTACATCATCTATTGCTTTTTAATGCGGGTTCTGTAATATTCTTAAATGTTTTACCAAAATTGCTTTATTACTTATTTGTGGTACAATAGTGAATGGCTTAATGTTGCTAATGTAATATCTTTTTTATTTGATAATGTAAGCAAACAAAATTTAAGAACAACATGTAAACGTTAAAACAGAAAAGGGAAGGTTAGGTGAGTTACAAACAAGAGGAACAATGAACGCAGTCATCCGGTGATACCGTATGGGTATCAAAAGGCCGACAGGCTGTCCTAAAACCCGGACCGGTGAAACAATGGAGTCATAAAATTTTGGACGACAATAGACGGAGAAAAGTGAGATTATCAATACATAAAAAATTAACCCATAAAACATAGTTTTCACTGTAAATCCTTTGTATGCGAGGTCTCGATTTCCATTTTATTGTAAGTACTTTTGTTTTCTTTGTTAATAGTTTCATTTGTATCACATTGATACTTAATTAAATTTAAGATAAAAAGGAAAGACGTTAATTCAGTATTTGATTATAGTCGTTTTGAAAAATACCAACTAGCTTTTGTTTTGTAGCAATTTTAAATAAAGAGATAAATAACACCTTTTTACTCTCTTTATATTAACTCGTGGCGTCTGCTTGCTTGCATGCCGGCTTGCCGTCAAAAAAAACTTTGGATCGATTTTTGACACTTTTCCCGTGATCCAATCGAGCTAAAATTTAGCAAGTAGACTCGTGGCGACGATCAAGAAGATCTATAAAATTTTTGTTAAAAAAAAAATAAAATTATAGTATAATTTCGGATTTTTAGAAATTTTATTGGTTTTTTCAAATTGGAATCATTAGAAAAGTTTGGTTAGCAACGGCGGCCCGATAACGTCGTGGAATATTTTCTAAATTTGAATTACTCCATCGGTATACATAATAGGTACTTCACTACGAATGTCGAAAATCTAAATTGACTGACAAATGTTTTTAGAATTTAATCTTCAAAGCATGAAGTGTCTTATTAAAGCTCAAAATATCTGACATTTTAGAAATATATTAAATTACTGTTAGTTTAGTGTTATGTTATGTATTAATTCGTCTTTAGTTGTTGTTATATTTTACAAAGAAAGGGAGTATAATAAAAACTTGATTTTTATGGGTTCCTTTTTTTAACAGATAAATAACGGTTCGAAGACGACATTTGGAATGATTTTTGATCCGGTTTGCGCGGCAAATGAGGTTACTTGTCAAATAGAACTCGTTCATTCACTCAAAAACTCATACAACCAATGATAATCTTTAAAAACCCATAGACGCAGGTAAAATAGTCCGAATTCGCATACGTGTCTAGGGAGCGCAGACCTGCGCTCTGGCACCCGACCTGTTAACAGGAATAAAGGATTTAAAAATACAGACAAATAAAGAACACTGCTACCAGTTAAATAATATCTCGTTTAGTTCGCTCGTCAAGGTCGATTTGTAATAATCAGTCAGGAGGCGTGGTGTTACCAGCTGTCGTGTGTAGGTAACATGTACGCTTACAGCATGCGTTCAGGTACACACGGCCGTGTGGGTTTACGAGGAGTACAACGTGTAATTAGTCGCAATTAACAAAAATCACTAAGCATGTTGCGGCCCGCTCTGGCGGGGGCAATTAACACTAACTGAAATGTATCCGCGGACCAGGCAGCCAAACACTCCACCAGAGTGGTAGTCTGTTGGGGCCCGAGCATGCGGGCGGCATAATATGGCTGCCGATACAACACTCGACAGCACACTTCAGCAGTAAACTATATTCCAAATATTTTCGTCTCCAAACCTTTGTTCAGTGTTGGGGTTTCAGAGTCGTTTTGAGCCCGTCTTGTGTTACACCAGGGAATCAGGGATTTTCAACGACAGTTTGTGTCGTAGAGTATGAAAATTTACAGAGATGATCTAGACACGTGCTTTTGGAAAGGGTGTTGGTTCACAGCGAAAGAATGTCCCCCTTTGCGTATTTTTAAGACTAATAAATATTTTTTTCTTTTTTTCTTCCTGTTCAAACTTCTCTTTTTAATTTACACAAATCTATTATACGTACTTGAATCTTTTTAACTGTATATCTGTCTTATGCGATTTTTTTATTATTTTATATTTTGTATATTTTGTAAAAGCCCATAAGGGCGTTAAATAAATAAATTTATACCGCAGTTACAGTATTTATTTTTGCCTAATTAAATACCCTAGTGAGTAAAATGTCGTTTAAACATTCCATACCGATCTTCAAGTTTGTGTTTACTGGGGTAACATGCCATGTTGTTACGACCTTTCGGGCCGACGTTTCGGATACTATTGCGGGATTCATCATCAGGGCTAATGGGGTCCAAAACGTCGGCCCGAAAGGTCGTGACAACACGGCATAATACCCCAGTAAACACAAACTTGAAGATTCTGAGTGGCCGTGAAAACCTAAGAACATTCTTATTCCATACCGAGTCTCCTTAAAAATATTCTAATGTAGTTTTCTGGGATATTCTGCCGTGTACATGTGACCTCTCTGGCTGACGTTTTAGATGTCATTGCATGGTCCATCATCAGGGCTGATGTGATTGGTATGTGTTGATGTGTAGGTGAATTATTGGCTTGCTATACCGTACCGAAGTCAGTGTGTGTCCAAGTTGTGTTATGTTAAGTCACTTGCAGTACCGTGTCGAAAGCAGGATGTGTGTGTCTTAATGTAATGTGTGCTAATACCGTGTCAGAGACATGTATTCTCAAGATTTTTTTTTAGCGTTATGTCACTGTTCCATCTACTTATCCGGCAGTACAGACGAACGTAAGTAAAAATGTCTTGTAAGCGCGATTTATTTATTAAGAAAACATACTTTTCTTGAGTATTTACTTTGACCTTTCCACAATTTAAAAGCTTGTAGTAATATTTTTAAACAAGTCAAACGGATTGAAACCAGCCAACAGAACCAGGTTGTATGCCAAAAAAATTACTTTATGTATTGGTAGTGTAGTCTGCGATTTATATGTATCAGTATTTAGTTAATTTACTTAAATAACTAATTTTCTCTCTCCCGATTAGAAATCCCGCATATTATACTAATAATTATAATTATAATGCTGACTGAATTATTACTTGATTTTACCGGTCGAACATATATTCACAAATATGTCAAATATCAATCCCTTTTGGAAAAAAAGCGAAATATAATATTCATTTGACAGACTTTTATGATATATTACAATCCGAACAATATGTATATATCATCTAACTGCACACGCCTGTAATTGTGACAGAAATATTACGCGATACACGTTCAATTAGTATATCGTAATTGACTACACGCCGCAGTTAAAAACCTCATTCAAGGAAGTGTCAAAACTAAACAGAATAATAAAATAGCTAAATAATTTTTAATTATTTTTCATGCGTGTGTTTAATTTGTTTTACTAACGTAAATATAAAAGTGGCGCCCACTTGATAAACTACTGAATTTGTACATTGACAGCATAAAGTATTTCAAAATCAGAACACCTGCGCGGTAGACCTGTCAAGTTACATGTTAACGCTCCCGTTCCGGTGCGGGGTTACAACTCGACCCCAAAAATATTATTTTTAAAACTATTTAATAATAAATTATTAATGATATTGAGCTAATATGATAGCCAACGAAAATAATAATGTGTAATAAGACAGTCAAAAGTAGAAAAAAATGTTTTTCCATAGACAATCGTCAATATTCTATAGGTACGATACGCTTAATGGCATTCTAGTAACAACTCTGATGGATAGAAGTGAATTCTGAAAAGTGAAAAAAGAAATGAAAGTAGATTGCGATAGAAATGCGGTCACTAAGGCGCTTGCGTGGAAAATTTTTGGTCGATAGAGCGAGGAATGAACAAATTAGAAGTGAATGATATGCTGGCTGTAGTGTGGTAGACAGAATAAAGTAATGAGTGCTGAGATGATTTGGTCATGTAGAACGTATGAGCGAGAAAAGGATGGATAAGAAAATATATGAGGAGAGTATTGAAGGCAACAAATAGAGGGCATCCGCGAAAGACCTTGCATGATCAGATACTCCAAATATTGGAGGATAGTCCTGTTGAAAGCCTCAAAAGCCGTAGAGCTTGCATGAAAAGATGTATGAATGTAGCCGAAGCAAAAATGGTGTGCCAAGATAGAAGAATATGGCGTTCTATCCTCTCTGCCTATCCCTGCGGAGAAACGGCGTGATGGCAAGTTAGTTAGTTACTTCATTCTGCTTGCACGGCTTCCATCAGTCAGACGCTTGTGAGTCATAAAGCGTGAAAATACTAAATTATTATAAAATGGTAAAAAATTTAGTAGAATCTTGTTCGCACTGCATAAGAAATGTAATTAATAATAAATTAAATAAAAATTAACAAAAAAATTTCAAACTATTATACTTAATTAAAACGCAAATTTAACTGGGGTTATTTTGTTACCCCACTTCGGCCCCCGACCGTATTTTCGACCTTGCGGTATCTGAAGGTTAAGCCGACCGCGAGATTTAGCACCCCGTATACAGATACACGCAAACATCATATATTTGACGCGTCGTACTGGTGCGAGGGCGTCTCGATTGAATTTCAAATCAGACGTATCTAAAAGCTGCGTAGGTAGCGTCTGCTACCTCACCGAATTGGGTTCCGCTCTCCGCTAAGCGGCGATCGCAACCACCCCGAAAAACAAAAATAAAAACCTTTTCTCAGGAGAGGTTTTCGTATTGTCAAATAAACAATAACCCACTAGGCGCGTTTACGAAAATATTTACTTAGGACGAATGGCCGATGGACCGCTTTTTGTGGCCGTCGGGCCCCGCCCCCAGCGGCGCCGGCGCCGGCCGCCCAATTGGTCGACGGAAAAAACGCGCGAAGAAAGCTTGTCATCTTTTTAAATAACACAAACATTTCCTTCGTCACTCTCGCGACGCTCCGCCGAAGCTGTCCGGTCCGGCCGCCATTTGGCGGGACGGTTGTCGCTGCAAATGGCGGCAATTGGCGGGTGTTTATTTAAATTTAATGTCGATATAAAAAAATACACATCACGCGGGTTGTCTTTTAGGTAGGTACCTAAAAGGTAACAAAACGCTTTTGTCCGCTCCTTTAACAATTTGTGGTTCTTGGTTTTAAACTTTTTCTTCTTCTTCGACTTATTTCAATTTCAATTTCAATTTTTTCACTTACTTACTTACTTGCCATCACGCCGTTTCCCCGTGGGGGTAGGCAGAGAGGATAGAGCGCCATACTCTTTTGTCCTGACATACAGCTTTCGCTTCGTCTACATTCATACATATTCGCATGCAAGCTCGACGGTTGTTCAGGCTTCTAACAGGACCATCTTCCAGTATCTGGTTAATCTGGTCATGCCACGTCTTCCGTGGTCGCCCTCTCTTTCTGGCGCCGTCGACACTTGCCATCATATATCTTTCTTACCATTCTTTCCTCATCCATTCGCTCAACATGCCCAAACCACCTGAGCGACCCTATTTTTATGCTCTGTATTATGCTACGATCAGCTTTACATTCATTCCTAATATCTTCATTCTTTACTCTATCATACATGGATTTACCACACATACGTCTAAGGGACCTCATCTCCACTGCATTCAATCTACTTTCGTTCCTCTTCTGCCAGCTCCAGGCTTCACTTTCATACATTAGTGTCGGTACCAAAACTCCATTATGTATCGCAAATTTTTTCAATTTATTTATTTTTAATATAACATTTACATTACAAACATACCTGTGTTTAATTCGTAAATATTATTAACAAGTGAGGAGAATATACAAACAACAAAATATCAAAACGTATATAAATTCATTCGTATCAAAGGTGTAGGTAGGAGAATCCTGCTTCGGAAAACCCCTTCAGACACATGGAATATATCAATACCCAAAGCGATTTTGTTCAGCATAGCTGTAGCTCTTCCAACAGGCATATTGGTTCCTATTTTGGAGGTAGCTAGCCATTAATTTTAGCATACCATGCGAGAAACCAATCTCATACAACCTTTTCAATAAGACATCATGGTTGACTGTATCAAAGGCTTTGGCGAAGTCATTATATGGACAGTCTACCTGATGTCCCGCGTCCAGAGCTTCCGTGACGTAATTTGCGAAGTCCATCAGATTTGTCTCAACCGAGCGGCCTTTCCTGAATCTTTCTTTATTTTATTTTTATTTATTTAAATATAATGGAAACCTAAAAGGTTTATAGATAACATTTTTAAATGATTTAATATAGGAAATAATAATAATATGATTTAGATACGAAGTCATTTTTTTATAGTTGGCCGATTTTTAACATTTTTCTCACATCTGTTTTGAATTTGTCAGTGGTCTTTGTTTGGTCTGTTGTGGCAGGTCATTGTATAGTTTTAATCCGTTGCAAATTAGTCAGGATTGTCCTGTTTTTGTTTTGGCGTGTGTTATGTGATAGTTTTGAGCCATTCTAGTGTTGTGTTGGTGTTTTTCGTGTATTTTATGTAATTTTATGTCTTCGTCTTGTATTTCGCCAATTGCTAGTCTGTGAATGATTTTAAGTGTTTCGATTTTTGTAATGCTTTCGATGTTTAATTGTTGTGTTATATGGTATACAGTTTCAGTTGGTATGCGGTATTTCAGATCATGGACCATTTTTAGTATTTTGTTTTGCTGTCGTTGGAGTCTGTTTAGATTAGTTTTGTTTCCGGTTCCCCAGAAGGGTATCAAATATCCTATTCTACTCTTGACGTATGCCTGCTACATGTTGTTCATCAATTATTAACGGCTCTACTCGGGAAGCGACGGTTCTACTTATTATGATTTCAATATTTGGACTCAGGAGTCTGTTTCTCTTGTGATGCTGAATTCCAGCTCTCTCTCCATCGCTTCGGGGGTCTCCCTGGTGGGCGCGGTCCATCTGGTACACCATGCAGAGCTATGTGTGCTAATCTTGCTGTACTCATTCTCTGTACGTGTTGGTACCAGTATCGTCTACGCTGTCATCCCCATCTGATCACATCTTGAACCTCGCAGCCTCCCGGATTGCTGTATTCCTCACGCGATCATGCAGTCTTCCCAGCAATAGCACGCAGAGTTCTCATTTCAGTTGTTCTCAGCATGCTCTTTGTCTTGACAGTGTCTGACCTCGCCTCAATACCATATGTGATTTTAAACTATTGGATTAATTTCAATTATGTAACATTATTCAATAATTAGACTTCTATTGTGTTTTTAGAACATACTTTCATATAAAAATATTGTTAAAGAATATACAGGTACTGGTAAATGATAGGAGTTAAAAATTGTAAGGCGTTTTCTAGTAGATATATTACAATTCGAATGTATATCATAAAAACGTTAAAATGAATATTGCTAAAAAAACTCCACAAAAAAAAATAAAAATATAAAGGTATCATTACTAGTTACGTGTATACCAACTTGTTAATGAGAAAAAAATCAGCAGATGTCTCTGGCAGAGACCATTGTAATATATGAAAGGTTCTTGATTCGAACATATAGGTATATAAAACTTTCAAAATTGGTGAACTGTGTAGAGTGATCACTCAAGCCAGCTTATACAGGTTGTAAGTCCTGAGCCATCGTATAAGATGTATCCATTCATTTTTCTCACATATAAATTATCTTCATCTCTATGAGACTTCTATAATTTATCCTTAATTAATTCAATAATGATTTTGCAAACATTTTTGGTAAATGTAGCTTGTAGTTCCGATGGTTAAGACGTTCGCATAGTGATCTAGTTAGTGATCGGGGATTCAAGCCTTATTTCAGGAGACCACCATAATAGTCCCATTCATAATTCAGGACTTAGGTTAGTCAAAAAAGTAGGAATATTTATGTGATACGTCTTTCACACATTCCATTTTTAATAAAAATTACAATAATTTAATAATGATTATAAATATTTTTAGTAATTTAATGTTGAATTTTTAACATTTTCGGTAATTCATTTTAATAATTTTATTTTGTATCTCAAAATATGTACGAAAGATTTTATGGAGTCCTAGAATAATGTAGTATAATCCAATGACAATGCGAGAAGTCTTTGCAGTTATTAAATAAATAAAATAAATGAAAAAACGGACAGGATGTGGATGACAGGGTAAGGGGTATACGTCAGAAATGGTGCTACCAAATTAGACAACACACAACAATATTGTGACACCTGTTATTTTTAGTATAAGGGATAATGTAATTCTATAATATTAATGAAATAAATATACATGTTTGAATGGTGAATTAAACTCGGTACATTTTGAATTCTTTCGGCGTTGAATTCGGATGCTTTATGGTTTAAAATTTGTTACTATATTGCGTCTCAATATAGTAACAAATATCTCAATGATCTGCATAAATAAATCATTAGAATTCAAATAATATTTTGCATTAAAGTTCGCTGGTGAAATCACTAAATATTAGCATAACTCGATCAATACTCTTGATCGAAATATTATTTCTGTCTACCTACGTAATAAATTTGTTTGATAATGGCGTAAAAAGCCTAAACAGCTCTCATATTTAAAATAACGGTTTAAGCAAGAACGCAGAGCTTAATAATAATATCTGTAAAATTTAATTTATTTTAAATTTCATTAAAAATAAATAATGTATCTTAAATAATCAGATTTATTTCTACCCTCTACAAATAAATTGTAAGATATTTAAGTTTTAATTACACCCATGAGTTTTCTTTCATAGTGGAATATAAGATACATTAATTTCTAATAGATTTCTGCTGGGAAAACAGATGTGACACTAAAGAAAGGAAGCAAAGAACAAATCGGACTGATCTGATGTTTAGCTTTTGATTGATGAGTCGTGACTTCATGGTGTGAAAATATTCCGTTGCATGAAGCGCGCGCATTTCGTTGCATCCTAAAATTTCACTCTCATTGCGCCTAAAGAATTATAACTTTTTTATAATTTTGAATGTAAAATTTATATTGGGTGTAAAGACAAAGACAGCAATATCAAAAAAAATAATGCAGTCATCGAGGATTTGTAATTTTTAATGTACTGAATTCGAGATGTTATAGGCTGAAACATAGCCTAAAAATTTATAGGAATCATAATTTTGGAATACATCAAATTTAGATTTCAGTAAAAAAAATGTGTTCAGGTTTTCACGGCCGGGCCGTTCAGAATTTTCTGCGTGCAATTTTCTGGGATATTCTGCCGTGTATATCTGACCTCTCTAGCCGACGTTTCGGATCTTATTGCAGGGTCCATCATCTGGTGTGTCCTTATGTGGTTAAGTTATAGCCCTAACTAGGTGTGTCCTTGTTTGTGTTAGGTTAAGTACGAGTACTTAACCTAACACAAACTAGGACACACCCTGATTTTGGTAAGATATTGCAAGCCAATACTTAATCTTAACATTAACACATACTAATCGCATCTGATGATGGGCCCTGTAATGGGATCCGAGACGTCGTCCAGAGAGGTCAGATATACATGGCAGAATATCATAGAAAACTGCATAAGGTAGAGTTCAGTAAATTTGTAATCAGTAATCTTCGGTGGCTGCTGCGGATATTGCTGATATCGCTGCCCCCTCATTCCTAACAGTGAAACATAAGAAGTATGACTTTTATTTAATATATTATAAATATTATTAATATTTAAAGCATTAACTTTGTGATTAGACATAATAACAGAATGTTAGTAAACTTAGTAAAAACCACTACCAGATTTACGGTCTACCGGTTTCGAGACGTACCCGTCTCTTCGTCAGGACCAACACTACACTACTAAATTCAGAACACTACACACCCCAACCATATTGTAAAACTATCACCACTATTGTTCACATGCGTGTTAATCTTGTCAGAGAAATTGTTCAGTAGTTCAATTTTTCTGACAAGATTAAGACGCATGTGAACAATAGTGGTGATACTTTTACAATACTATGGTTGGGGTGTATAGTGTTGTGAATGTAGTGGTGTAGTGTTGGTCCTGACGAAGAGACGGGTACGTCTCGAAACCGGTAGACCGTAAATCTGGTAGTGGTTTTTACTAAGTTTACTAACATTTTGTTTTTATTTAATATGTTAATTATTGTGATAGGAATATTACGAGATATATATACGTTATTTCGGTTTCTTTTCAAAATATGTGCTTAGGAAAAAGTCATGCTTCTTGTTCTCAATGCACGCGCCTGCCTAATAGTGAAACAGCCCTTTCGTGTTTTTATGTTCATTATCTTAAAACCCATTTGTGGTGGTTCCAAACATCTTGTTAACCGCTGGACACAAAAGCACTTCCTCCGGGTGGACGATTAGAGCCTTCTTTTTTCGTTAGTTATCATTTATTAATTATCTCCTTTATGTCAGTCATGAAAGCCAAATGAAATCGTACACCTTAAGCCTTTGGATTTTTTATATCAGGCTTTTTTAATCCCCTTCTCCTGCGCGCTTCTACCCGGGTACCAGGACCGGCTGTAGGTTTTAGAGTATACTATTATTTTTAATGAAAACACGTTTAATTTTTTTTTGAGTAGCTTGTTGGTCTTGTGGTTAGGACTCTCGCCTCGTGATCCAAAGGTCTCGGGTTCGAACCTCACTCCAGACTAGCAAGTTAGTCCTATTTTCATAGCACAAGCATTTAGATTGAAAATAGTAAGAATATTGATGTGACATGTATTCCGTGTTCGCATCTCTATTTAAAAAAAAAAAATAATAATTATGTATTTAAATAGATAAAAACACTTTTCTTTGTATTAAACCACGATTTATTGTTGTGCCAACTGTTTTCGCTTAAACTTAAGCTTCATCAGGGCAACTTAATAACTTATTAAGTTAGTTATTAAGTTGCCCTGATGAAGCTTAAGTTTAAGCGAAACCGGTTGGCATATAACAATAAATCGTGGTTTAATACAAAGAAAAGTGTTTTAATCTATTTTAATATGTCAAACCATAAAGTTATTGCTTTCTACCAATGTATAATTATGTATTTTTTAAGGAACCCATTGCTGATATTTGAAACAAATTAAGTAATTTAAGTAGAAAGATAAAATACAAAAAAATATTCGTTTTTTCTTGTTCGTATCCCAGGGTTAAAAAAATATTCCATAGATATAATCCATAGAAATATTTCATAGATATATTCCAGTAGAACTACATTCTTGAAATTGCAACGTTAAAATAAAAGACGTTTTTAATAAAAATTATAAATATATTAGTTGTATTATAAATTAATAGATTTATAATGTCACCTAGCATGTGTTATATCCCTCATAGGTGTTAGTGATTCATTGTAATATAAAGTTGAGAGGTTTTTTAAAAAAAATAATAGATGAATCAGTAATAAAATACTATGTAGGTACGTCTCAAATTTTTCGTAATCATTGTTGGTTACTATGGCGAAATTGGTATCGTTGTTAACCCGGAGAGGAAAACTTCCAGCTTAGTAACCCAGTGAACGCTAATTATAGTAAAAATAATAATAAATGGACTTATCCAGAAATTAACCTTTGAGCGAGCGCGCTATCGTAAGTTTAATGGCCAATTGGATTGTCTACATATTAAAATTTTATGGAAATATCAACTGCACCATAACCCGATTCTATTTTTAGAACAATTTTTTCTTATAAATTGGTTCTACTAACATATTATTATAAATTGGTTATATTGACGGAATATTCTGTTTGAAGACTTTAGCTTGATAACTGTTTAAAGACTGCTTTGATACGAGTGTAAAAATATCCAACTTGCGCTTTCATGCATGCATTGCACTTTTTAATTTTTCTACCTTTCATAAAAATATGTCGTCTTTATCGTCGATAATATATTTTACGTATACTTAATCCTCGTGTATGATTTAATCTATTTCTGCTATTATTACGCGATATTTCTATACGTTTAGTACCTACATATATCGAATAATTTATGTGAATGAAATATACTGTACGCGAAGCAATTCGCCGCGTACGTGAGGGATGGCGGGAAATGGGATAAGGAATAGGAAGGTTAAGAGGAACGACGAGACGAGAAATGGACTGCATTGGTCGAGAAAGGAAGGGACGTTTCGATTTTTTCGATTCTTTTCTAGATGTCACCTCACCAAACACTTGATTCACTCGTTGACCACCAACACGCATTAATCCCGTGACGAGATGAGAGAATGATTATGGGATGCACAATAAAACACAAGAGGAAAATTTACAAGCCAGGAGGCGAGAAAGTCTGTCCTGTGGCGCTTTAACAACGAGATAGCGAGACTTAGTCGAAACGAAAGGTAAACTGGTACCTACTGTAGAAGTTATGGGCCTACCACACGCTCAAGTATCACCACACATTTGCACGGGGCGCCGTGTAAAAAACACCAACTACACGCACGTTTGTACACGGAACACCGTGCGTGTAGTTGGTGTTTTGTACACGGTGCAACCGGCATGCGCTTGCAAAAGTGTGGTGATACTTGTGCGTGTGGTAGGCCCATTAGGATAAATTTCGATAGAGACAAATCAGTGTTGCTACATAAAACATTTTTATATTCTGTACCTAAATAATCGATTTCTGTGCCAACGTGAGATCACGAATATCACAGTATACCCAGAACAGCAGTTTATCTCCAGCCTATCGGCGAGTTATTAGCCTACTCTTGCGTTGACGCTAGGGTTGTCACTTTATTTTTACTCCCTTTCTTTTAACTCGTAGCGTCTGAGATTCCGACGCATAAGGTAGACATGAAAGCCGAAAATTTCTGTAATTCGTATACCTAGTTTCTGCACTTAAATTACAAGAACGCTGATTAACATCAACGTAGACTTTTAAAAACTCACAGTCTTTGTGATAAGCAACACACCTTTTCAGTAAAGCACCACAAACATAAAAAAAGACATTTTTTTCAGGAAGCGCATTTTCATTCTAAAGCAGTGGCTGCGAGCGCGAATGGCACCGAAGGCACGGCCCTTACTGCCGCCGCCTTGTGCCCCCATATCTATGTCAATGTGTGCGTCACAGTGCGTGCGTACACGGCGCCGAGCACGCACGCACTCATTCTAATGGGTAGCGGCCAGTTTGTATGAAGATGTATTACTGTTCTTAGTGTACTGTGCGAATATCGAACATATACAATGAATCATAATATATTGCTTGAAGTAAAAAGTGCTGCAGGTATAAGAAACGTGCCCGTTAAAAGGTTTGATTAAAGCCTTATTATATTATTTCCACGCTGGATTCGGCTCTGCCACGCTTGCGAGGTACACATTTCGATACCGGCTTATCAATTAAATAATTCTATACCCCGGCATTTTTTATTGCTTAAATAAACAGGCTGCCATGTTTTGACACTCCGTTACCCTCTTCAAACGGCTCCAGTCCATTAGGCGAGCAGTTCCTTCGCTTCACACCCGTTCCTGCTGGCCGCTTCTCCTAATCGCCGATCATCGATGCAATTATTCATATTCATTTCGATTATCGAAAAACTATCATTTTGTTGTTTATTTTTTGTAATAACCTAGTGTTATCTTTGTTGAATATTGTAAACGGTGTTAGCGAAGAGATCAAAACCATTATTGCATCGGATCATCATCATCACTCTTGGCACTACAACCCTTGGTGGGTCTTGGCCTCCTCCATAACGCCAATCGATGAAATAATAAAAATAACAAAAAATGACAAAAAATAATAAAAATAACAAGTAATCGCTCTTTAACTTGTTTCTTTTAATATCCTTTGTAGCAAGACGGGAGTAAAGAGGGTTCGCTTTAAAGAGAAAATACAAAGTGTCATTCAATTTATAAAGGAACAAAAGTTTACTGTATACAGAGCTGCAAAACTAACTGGATTACCTATCTGGAAGCACAATTAGAATATATCGTCATCATTTTGAAAAAAATGAAAATGAAATAGCTCAATGCAAAAATCATTAAGAAATTCGAAATAGCGGGAAAACATCCACTCAGTGAACTATCCTAGGGATGACGCAATCCAGAAAATTCTACCTCCAAAAAATGTCTAAAAGAGACATTTATCAAATATTTAAAATGTTCAAGTATGTATTGGGCGATTAGGGAGAGATAATTGAGGTTTTGTTATTGAAACAATGCATATTATTAATTTGTTATAATACCAAATTCTAGTTAAGATAATTATGATTAATGATTATACCGAATTTAATAATCGTTGTTTTGAGTGAGCATTCCTTGATGACCCCTTTATTACAATTTTCAAAATCTATGTCCAAGTGTTTGGTAGAACAGCCCTGTTGCTCAACAGATGCTTAAATCAAACCAACAAAAGTTGGATATTTTATTTATAACCAGTAATTTATGAAAAAACAAAAACTGATAATATGTCAGAGTTACAACACCTTTCCACGTATTTTTACTCCCTTTATATTAACTCGTGGCGTCTGCTTGCTTGCCGTCAACAAAAACTTTGGATCGATTTTTGACCCTTTTCCCGTGATCCAATCGAGCTGAAACTTGGCAAGCAGACTCGTGGCGACGATCAAGAAGATCTATCAATTTTCGTTAAAAAAATAATAATTATAGTATAATTTCGGATTTTTAGAAATTTTATTGTTTTTTTTCAAATTAGAATCATTAAAAAAGTTTGATTAGCAACGGCGCGGCGGCCCCGATAACGTCGCGGAATATTTTCTAAATTTGAATTACTCCGTCGGTATAATAGGTACATCACTACGAATTTCGAAAATTTACAAAACAATTGGTTCACAAATGACAGCAAAATTGGGTTTTTTGGGAAAAAATCAAATAATAATTTATTTCTTTTAGATTTCTGCTTAGTTTTGAAGAATTCTACATTACTCAAATCCGATTCTGACTAAATCATTTGACGCTGGAAATTCATAAGGTATGATATTGATGATAATTGAATCTATCGAAATCTTGACATCTCAAAACATCTGACATTTTAGAAATATATTAAATTTCTGTAAGTTTAGTGTTATGTTATATGTTTTAATTCGTCTTTAATTATTGTTATATTTTACAAAGAAAGGGAGTGTAGTAAAAACTTGGTTTTTACGGGTTACTTTTTTCTTTATTCATCCGAACCTAAGGGTTGTTAGATGTTAACCACAAATACGCCTCTTGTCTCCGTAACAAGAAAGACATACCAGGAGTACATAACAAGGAGACGTCTCTTGTACGTAATTTGTTTCGATTTCTGCCCGGTCGAAAGTGACATATTTCGCCCCATAGCCTGGGGGCGTAGACAAACCAGCAGAGCGGCGCGAGCGGGGGGAGGGGGGGGGAGGGTGTTGGCCGGGGGACGCGCGCATGCGCCCCTCTGCCCCCCCCTCCCCCGCCGCCCCCGCACGTTAAATAATCAAATTGGGGGAAAGTAATTTTGCATCGATTTTCTGCGATTCCACCTTTTGTGCGCTTATTCTGGCCTGAGACACTTTTGTGAATCCTAGAAAAGGGGATTTTGCTTCGAGCCATCGTCATCTCATGGCCGCGATCCGTTTGTGATTTCCTTTTAAAACGCCATCCATTAAATTTGTTTATTCCATCAGTATTAGTTTATGGTATAAATTCTGCAAATAAAAATGCAGTTAAAGGAAAAAAAAGTAACCCATAAAAACCAAGTTTCTATTGTACTCCCTTTCTTTGTAAAATATAACAACAATTAAAGACGAATTAAAACATATAACATAACACTAAACTTACAGTAATTTAATATATTTCTAAAATGTCACATGTTTTGAACTTTGATAAGACACTTCATGCTTTGAAGATTAAATTCTAAAAACATTTGTCAGTCAATTTATTATGCATACCGACGGAGTAATTCAAATTTAGAAAATATTCCGCGACGTTATCGGGCCGCCGTTAATCAAACTTTTCTAATGATTCCAATTTGAAAAAACCAATAAAATTTTTAAAATCCGAAATTATACTATAATTATTAATTTTTTTTAACGACAATTTGATAGATCTTCTTGATCTTCGCAAAGTTTCAGCTCGATTGGACCACGGGAAAAGGGTCAAAAATCGATCCAAAGTTTTTGCTGACGCAAGCAAGCAGATGCCACGAGTTAATATAAAGGGAGAAAAACTAACCTATTTATGAATCCACTCACAAACATTGTTCCTTGCTTATTTTGGTGGATGCTTTGGTAACATCATCGATAATGTTATGTGTTATCTGTTATTTCGATGAAATGCTCCCTAAGTTTTACCATATAAATTTATGAGCCATGTCTATTAATATTTTCCAACATATTTTGGTCACATATTGTCACATTTATAATTTTTTAATTACCTTTTCATACGAGGGTAACTATAATATTTGTTTGAATCTAATTTTTATATTGCACTCCTCATTTGCCACCCCATACATTTTTTTTTTAAATTTCGGAATACGTGTCACATCAATATTCTTACTATTTTCAAACTAAGTTAAACGCCTGTGCAATTAAAAATAGGACTTGTCTGGATCGACGTTCAAACTCGCGATCACTGGATCACTAGAAAAGTGCCTTAACCACTAGACCAACAAGCACGTGCCGCCCTTAAGAATCATCTTATTTGGCTATGCCCAGGGGACTCTCTTGTTAGTTTACCACAGCCTTCGAGTTTTTTCTTCTTTTTCCTTTTCTCGTGTTTTTTAATAATTTCGCTCCATCTTCTTCAAGGTCTTCCCTGTGGTCATTTAACATAACATTATTTGAAGAGGGTATCGAAATCGTAATATTCTTTCGATGCCGACTGTGTCAAAATAGATGTGGACAAGTAAGGCAGATATTATTACATTACAAGTAGATACCTACCCAATAGAATCCTAATTAATTATCTTTCGAAAGAAATATCTGTCACCTTAAGTAAGACTAGCGGTACATAATGGAGTTCTGTTGTCCACTCTAATGCATGTAAGTGAAGCCTTGAGTTAGCAAAAGAACCAAAGTAGGTAGAAATGCGGACGCTTAAACGCATGTGTGGAAAATCCTATAAAAGAATTGGAAGTGAATGCAATGCTGGCTGTGGCGCAGTATACTGAATACATTTTTTTGTTTTTTTTGTTTAGTTTGTAGAACTCCATGTTTATTTTTAATAAATTATTATTATTATATTCTATTTTAAATGTGACAGCTGTTTGGACTTGCTAGACCATTACAAAACAGTATGATTATATTTATTAAAATTTAATAGTAGGTCTGGCTACCTAACATTTGTGATTTCTACACCGTTATTTGATACATTTTCAGCTGATAATTAGGTGTTTTGAATGATAGTGTTGAAAGTGTAATTATTCTAACAGCACTGTTTACATTACGCCTTAATTACTTAGTGTACAATTTCGTTATTAAACACATTCTTCGGCAAGTTTAATTAATAAAATAATTAAGATTGTTATTTCTAAACAAATAATTAGAATCACACTTTCATACGATAATCTAACACAGGGTGTAACTGGATTCAGATTGCATAAAGCGAGCGAAAAATCACCGCTTCGTAAGCTATGCGGGCCTGTGCCTGTGTTGAGAACGACTTAACGGATAAGTATGGATTAATGATGGGTCCGCTCTCTACTAATTACTACAATGTAGTACTACATTATATCGAAGTGCACACTTCATACCTTTTTAAGTGTAGTGCACACTACAAACTACACATAATTCAGAGTTATTTGAAAGTACATATTTTAAATAGTACATTTCAATTTAAAGCGCACTCTGTAAACTACACAATTGAAGTGCGATCTTATTCGTGCGTGAAATTTTTGGGTGATGTTTTTGTGAAGTTTTATGTAGATACAACGAAATAATGGAGGGCGGTTTTGATGTGGATTTTTTTTTATATATATATTTTTTAATTTTTTGATATTTATTACATTAAACATATGCCAAACTGCACAGCAGTTTTACGGCATGGTTGCCTTCAATATTTGACAATAATTTTTATTTTATAATTAATATAGTAGGTCATTATCGAATGTTGCATGTTTTTTACAAGTGATACATGATATGTAATTATAAATTAATGGAAGATTAGATACATAGCTTTAATATATATTCTTTTAGCTTGTACTTTTTTGAAGCCAATGTAGTTTTTTTGTCTTGCATCATCTCAAAGAATTTTTTATCTAATTTATTAAAGATTCTTGGCACAATATAATCTCTTTTTCTTTCGCCATACACGTTGTTAGTGATTGGTATTCTCATTGTTCATCCTGTCGATCTGGTTGCATAGTTATGGTGCGTGTCAGTGTGTATATTAATATTATTTATCATTTCTTCTAGTATTATATTATATTTTACTTTTTGGTCAATTGGTAAATAAAACGGTTGAAAAATTTGTGGTGGTTGAACGAAGAAAAGTTTGGAAACTGAAATAATCCCCCTCCCCCTAATTGAAAAGGAAATTTTTTGGCATTGAAACAACAAGTTCCCCTTCATGGATTTGAAAATATTATTGTAGTAGTACATTTTTAAGGTAGTACCTACTTCTTGTAAGTGATTGTAATAGATACAATTTTGTAGTACCTACTACAATTAGCTCACTTCATGTACAGATGCCGGCAAACATGTTGAACATTTTTCGGCGAAGTGGGGGAGAGTTTGCGCATGTACCATTCCACCAACGAGACCCAAAATTTGTCTTCTGCGCATACCCCCACCACGCCGAAAAATGTCCAAGAAGTTTGCCGGCAACTGTAGTTTATTGAAATAGATGAAGTGTGTAATGTATCGGTATCTGCTACAAATGTAGCGTACACTTTGTTGTCTTCAAACTAGTGAACGTGTGTGTGTTGTAGTCTTCATTTTTAAATGTGGCTTTTCCCTTCGCTAGTATGGACGACAAATAAATTAAAGAGGGTTCACTTGGTTCTATGTAACAGGTTTTATTAAAGCGTATATTATATTACATTTAAGGATTGAATCAGTCACGATTAACTGCGTGAGATTACATCCTAGAATTATAAAGTGAACCAGGTAAGCCGTGGAAGGATGGGTATAGGAATTGCAGGTTCTGATCGTGGTCATGAGCAATTCGTCCTACCTGGTTTTCATTTATTATTTTATTTATTTATATTAATACTGTCACGAGATGGTAGAATTGGACAGAATTACGCACGTACAAAATCTTTCGAACCGTCTACACGATTCTGGAATCGACTGGGCTTGTATCTTGTAAATTTCGGAAACATCTAGAAAATGACATTAACTATAAAAAGAGATCGACCAGCTTCTGGGCACTCAGTATGTGTAAAAGTTGACAGCAGGTTACCATAGAGGGCAAAATCGTGCGACGTGTGTTGCTAGAGCGTCTGTAAGTACCTACCGACAAGCAAGGAGTTTTCTAGTGCAAATCCGAGCGATTTAAGTAACGTGTATTACTCTAAGAAACATATTTAGATATAAGTGCGAATTACGAAATTAAGTGAAAATTTAAGAACAGTGCTCCGATTAAATTCATATCCGGTGTACTTTGTGTAATTTTAAGTGTTCCATTTACTTCTCACCGCTACAATACCATAACAATACTACACATTTTATACATTAATTTACTAAAATTAAATATTGAAAAAATGTTAGGTTACTCGATTGTACAGAAATAGAGTTCCAATCTAAAATTATTAGTCTTGATAATGTGCAACTAGAAATTGTTACCTACAACCATATATTTTTTGATGAAAGTCACCCTTCATATCAAATATGAATGAAATAGTAAATAAAGCATTTAAAATGCTATGTTTTCTATTGAGAAAAGTAAAAGAATTTAGTTTTCTTTAATTCATTTAGCGAATTTCACTTCCTACCATAAGTACCCTGTATAGTTCGTAGTCAGAATAGACCACTATTCTATAATGTGGTCGCCATACTCTGCTGTTCATTCCAACAAAATAAAAAGTGTTTGTTAAAAAGAATTAATTTTGAATGAATTAATTAAAATTAACCTTAAAATATTAAAATATATTAAGTTATTTTTTATGTAAAAAAAGAGGAGCTATTTGAAGGGTCCAGGTAGATAGGTATACATGGTCTTTAAAATACATGTTTGGGATAATAAGTATCCCTGCAGGTACTGAGTAAAAATTGTAGGTAAATTGCGTCCATTCTCCCCGTATTCCCCAAGGAAAGCGCGGGATGAAACCTTTATGGAAAATTGAAACTTCGTTGCATCCACGACCCCTTGAATAACATCGTTTGGTGGTGTCAATTGTCAATCAATATCTCCAAAGAATGAGATCAGATTTTAGACTACCATACAATTACGGATAAACTAATAACTAGTAAAATACGATACCATTGTCTTTGATAACCTTATTCCTATAGTTTATACTAATGATTGAATTAATATATATTTACTTGGTACCTAATATAAAAATGTCACGTGTACATATTGCATTTTAAAAAAATATTTATTATTGGTGGAATCGGCGTTAGCATTATAGAGATTTTTTCCGATTATCATTAAAATGGATGAAATGTCATCATCATCATCATCTTCATCCCCTTGTTTTAGTAGTTTCGGGGGCCCAAAGACTCGACAAGGTGCTTCTATATTCCCATGTCTTGCGCTGCTTCCACATGAGTCAGTCAGTCTAGACCTATTCTGTTTTCATACACGTAATTGATTTGGGGCGACCCACCGGCGGTTGTCAAAAGGATTCTTCTTGGTGTTCGTTCCTCTGGCATTCTTAGCACATGTCCAAGTCACATCATTTGCGAATTTTCTATGTGTAGGGGCTCCATGCTGAGTTTGTACCATTTGTCAGCACTTCTCACTCTGCTCATCAGTGTGACTTCCGCAAGAACCTCATTTACTGCTTACTTGGAAGACGATCGCTTCCACGCACGAAGAGTGTCCAGTGTCCTAGTGTCCTGGTGGTGCAACTTTCATCCTCTTCCACAGACGCCAGAAGGACCTGGTAAAATCCGAATATTGATCCCTTCTTGACTTTTCTATGCTTTGAAGCGAGCAAATCACTCGAAAATCACTAATTGTTTTTTCGCAGAAAAAATCGTTGAGATCGCAAAACGACAGTTGCAGCTTTCCTCCCTTTCTCGAAGTGGTACAGCATAATGTGGAGGATCTACATGTAAATATATAGTTTTCGAACCATATTTTAATTTTGTTCGATCTTTATGAACAGGACCAGATGTCACAGAACACATCCACCTTCCTTACCCTTTGTCTATGATATTGTTATTCTATATATATATATATATATATTATATATTATACTTATATACTATATATTATACTTTTGAACTGTCTTGTTTGCTTGATGTTTTGTTTTGAGTTTTGTGTGTGTCCAGTTTACGTGATCGTAAAGCCTTCTGATAAGGAATAAGGTCCCCCCCCCCAAGAATTCAGGATCTACTGCCCTTCTGATAAGGGAGAAACCAGCGTTGTGTTTCCTTTGACCTGGACCAAAGGACAAAGGGAAGAGCGTGCTTCCTTTACTGACTTTCTTTCCTTCCAGGAACCTGTCTTCTCCCATCTTGACACATCCAATTCACAATTCCGTGTTCAAACAAACTTCCTACCCCTGTTATGCATCAACCTTATATACTTAGCTACTTAACTCCATCTAGCGTCCAGGAATCATAATTTGGCGTGCCGGGTTCTTGGTTGTCATTTCCCCGAGCCAGTCGGCGCGCTCCGTGATTCCGGTCCGCTGCGGGTCGGCCTCGAAGGGCTCTGCAGTACCGACCGCATTAGGCCCTACAAAGGAAACATCCCTCCAGGGCTGGCGGGGCACAAAATCAATTCCGAACCAGATAAGCGACAGTAAACCGATTTGTGCAGCAGCCCTAGAACAGGGCGGGTATTCCCCCGGAATATTTTTTGAATTTATAACGTTATTTTATATATTTATATATATATTCTGAGAATACAATCCACGATTGCTTTAAAAATAGAATAATGTTAATCAATTAAAAAACTAACCCATAAAAACCAAGTTTTTATTATACTCCCTTTATTTGTAAAATATAACAACAATTAAGGACGAATTAAAACATATAACATAACACTAAACTTACAGTAATTTAATATATTTCTAAAATGTCAGATGTTTTGAGCTTTGATACGACATTTCATGCTTTGAAGATTAAATTCTAAAAACATTTGTCAGTCAATTTAGATTTTCGAAACTCGTAGTGAAGTACCTATTATGTATACCGACGGAGTAATTCAAATTTAGAAAATATTCCGCGACGTTATCGGGCCGCCGTTGCTAATCAAACTTTTGTAATGATTCCAATTTGAAAAAAACTATTAAAATTTCTAAAAATCCGAAATTATACTATAATTATTAATTTTTTTTAACGAAAATTTGATAGATCTTCTTGATCGTCGCCACGAGTCTAGTTGCCAAGTTTCAGCACGATTGGATCATGGGAAAAGGGTCATAAATCGATCCAAAGTTTTTTTGGTTGGTTTTTATGGGTTCCTTTTTTTCTTTTAAGTCTTTAGTTTAGTAGTTTAGGTCTTTGCACATTTTTCTTGTCATACTTGTAATTTGTCAGAATTTCATCGTTCAAAGTTGTCAAGCATTACGACAATATTTGTGACTTTCTTGCTGAAACATCGCAGTCACCCTGTTGCTGGCTGCGCTCCCACCCGTTATAAAGTTATGAATAAGTGAAATAATGTTAGGCCGGCGGAGCGGCTTCGATTCAAATACAACTACTTTGCTCAACTTTTCTTCTCTGATTCCCCCTTGCTTCGACATCGCAATTGCTTCCTTCTAAATTTAACGCGACAGCGGTTTCCGAAACAATAACACTGTATAATAAATATACAGGGTTATTTGTAAAACATTAATAGCCTCGCAGGACTGTACTCCTGCCTTCATTACGAGTCGAAAATGTTCAAGCTATCATGACCCAATATCAACAGTTAAGGAGATATGCGACATCAAAGTTTGCATTTTTTGTATCAATATTTCCGACTTATTTTTTTGTCATACGTTGAACTGTCACTACAGTAACTTATATCGAGTATGAAAAATTCATTCCCTTTAATACAAGTCAAATGAAAAAATAAAAACCTTTCTTTTTCAGGGTTTTAATCATTTTATTTAACTTGTATAGAAACAAATGAATTTTTCGTAATTCATATTAGTTACTGTAATGATAGTCCAACGTTTTGCAAAAAATAAGTCAGAAATATTGAAAAAAAAATGCAAACTTTGATGTCGCATATCTCCATAACTATTGATATTAGGTCATGATAGCTTGAACATTTTCGACTCATAATCATGGCAGGAGTATAGTCCTGCGAGGTTATTAATGTTTTACAAATAACCCTGTATATTTACTCAAGTAACGCATTTCATAGATATTGTAATAAACAATCCCGTCTGAGATTTAAATTTGGTTATAATCTCAAATTATGGCTAAGGGGACGTGGGGTGTGTATTTGTTCCAAAGGGTCCTGGAATGAAACTTAGCAAAATTTTAATGATGTACAATACAATACACATTTATTTTGGGAGATACTGGTAGTCGGTTCCTGCCATTTCCCGCATTCAGACTAAGTTATAGTTTAATGGGGGTCTTATACGTACATATACAATATTTTAACCCTAATCTCCTTCGAAGAAGTCGCCTTGGTTCACACTTCTCCCATTGCTGCTGACACTTTGGAATGGTGTCCAGCTGGGCCGTCGAGTTCTGAATAATGTATTCTCTCGATTCAAATTGGGTCCCTTTCTGCGGCATTTTTTACTTTGGAAATAGCCAAATATCATAAAGAGCCATGTCAGGAGAGTGGGGAATGCAAACAAATACGGATATGCTTGGTTTGACCAAGCATATCCGTATATAACATATGCTTGGTCAAACATCATCATCAGGTGTAACAACATATCAGACAGGTGCGTTATCATGATGGAACTGCTAGACACTCTTTTCAAATCCTCAGTCAAAATACCTACCGATCCAATTTTCAATCGGAGGCTGACTGTCAGTGACTGACGCTGTCTGCTGTTAGCGCGTGCGCATGAATACCCCACTACCAATAGATAGGGGAGGGGGATGGGGCATAGTGGGATACTTAAGACTCAAACATACCTACAAGATAAAATATTATGATTAAACAACAAGTTTTGACTCAATATCATGGTTTAATGCATTGCGAACGACCATGGATATGTTTTTCACGATTACGATAAAAAATCTATGATATGTGAATACATAAATGTAAAATGGCATAGCGGGACAAATGTATTGTTACTTTAAAAACAAAACATAAACTTACAAAATCTTACCTTTTTCACAGACAATCTTGTACTTTCAATTATGAAGTCCAGAAGGTACTGCTTCAAAACGAAAAATTAAACAATACAATATATAATTGAGTTCGATAAAGAATTGCTGTTTACTTTCACATATTTATTTTAATGAAAATACTGTTTTGTAGTCTTTTTTATATACCTATAGCATAAACGGCTGTCGAAATGGCATGGATCGCACGTGAAGGTCACGTACCGACTGACGACCAATTAAAGCGAGCCCTTTGAAACATTGCACGGCTTTCATTCGAGCTGTCATAGGGATTTCTCGCTATGCCCCGCTATCCCACTATGCCCCCCTCCCCTACCATCATTTGTTTGGGGTGAAAACTAAAGATTCGATATTTAAACACACAACTTACCTAAGGAAAGTCGTCTGGTGTACCTACTGATGTACCCAATTTAATTTCGTTTTTAATATCCGCGCACAGGTGGCGGGGTGTACCTACCCGCTTCACTATTAATGACCTGACCCGCGTATTAAATTCATTACAAATCACCGGCGATTAATCGTACAGGAAGACATATCACATTCTCGCTTCTTCCACAGCCGAACGCATTCAGGGAACGCGATCGACGGAAGGGGTGAAATCCGATTGGTTCTGGAACATTAGCGGCCCGGGCCAGGTGAGGGGAGGGGGGGGGGCAGAGCTAAACTGTAATGACGTCTCGCCGTCATTAGAGCGGCGGATAATTTCTGTTTTTTGACGGCGGGGCATATTCAAAAATGCTAATCTTTTAAACGATGTTATTTTTGGGTTACCGTATTTCTATAGCGTGCGGTCTGCGACATTACGAAGCTATTAACTGTGTAGCCCGAAAATTACGCCTTGAAAAGCGTGGTTTTCAGTGCAAAATGACACTTTTAAGGCGTACCTTAACATTTAAATCTATTGACTCCGAATTCGGGCCTATATCTTAATATTCACAGATATACAAGGCGTTGGAAAACATAAAAAATAATGAAAAAGCACATTTTAAGATCTGAGATCTGTATGTTTAAGTGTTCTTTATTCTATGAGTTTCTTTGACTTGTATTATAATTTTATACATACATAAAAATATTATCAATAAAACAATTTTATTTATTTATATTTCATTTATAGGCGTTCTTACAACCATATACATATAATCTTAAAAAAACTAACCCATTTAAACCAAGTTTTTATTATACTTTGAATGAGGTTTCGTGCTTACTGCACGCGTCGGTCTCAGTACTTATTTGAATTGATTCCAATTTGAGAAAAACATTGCAATTTCTAAAAATCCCAAAATTATACTATAATTATTAAATTTTCCAAACGAAAATGATATACAAAGCCTGGGGCCAATTGAAAGAAAACACATATTTATGAGCAGATTTGAATTGGTATACATTTTCGATAATTTGTTAATTTATGCGGTACGTAGATATTTTTTTAAATTAATTATTTTTTCCAAATAATAAATTTCTCACCGGACATGAGTGCACAGTTAACAGGACTAGTCGCGAAGCATCCACTAACTAACTAACTAACCATCACGCCGTTTCCCCGCATAGGTAGGCAGAGAGAATTGGACGCCACACTCTTCTATCCTGGCACACCACTTTTGCTTCGGCCACATTCATACATCTTCTCATACAAGTTCTACGGTTGTTGCGGCTTTTAACGGAGCCATCCTCAAACACTTGTTGTATCTGATCGCGCCAGGCCTTTCGCGGATGCCCTCTTTTTCTGTTGCCTTCAACACTCGCCTCATATATTTTCTTAACCATCCTTTCCTCGTTCATACGTTCCACATGACCAAACCATCTCAGCACTCCTTATTATGGCCAATAAGAATCTGTCAAAGGAAGCAAGACTAGCGGTACATAATGGCGTTCTAGTGCCAACCCTAATGTATGGAAGTGAAGCCTGGAATTGGCAAAAGAGGAATGAAAGTAGACTGAATGCGGTAGAAATGCGGTAACTAAGACGCTTGTGTGGAAAATCTTTGGTCGATAGAGTAAGGAATGAACAAATTAGACGTGAATGCAATGCTGGCTGTAGTGTGGTAGATAGAATAAAGAAAGAAGCATCCACTGCTTAGCAAATACCAAATCTTAGCAAATCGCGGAATCTTTGGGCCCGTATCTAACGTAGGCCTAAACGTCAAGAATGATGAATTCCACATGCGCATCACGTAGCCATTTAGAGTGCGTAAATATGCATTAGATTTATCTCGCAACTCGTGCGCGAGAGACGCGAGAGAGAAGTATCATCCGCGAACACCAGGACCGGACCAAGTCAGCGTGGGGCCTTAGAAAATGTTATCAAGAGGCCCTCGGTTGGATTTAGGACATAAAATTCACTCGTTTGTCCGATTGTCGGGACTGAATCTTATAATCGACTATTTGTTCGTACCCGGCATTGCACGAGTTAAGGATTAAGTTTTATTTTTTATTTAATTACATACAGCATTATTACATATTTTTTTAATAGTCTATTTTAAGTATATTGATACATAAATTTATTATATCGTTGTACATCTCCAAAAAGAGACTAACTCTTGTGTCTGGAGAGGGACTTACACTTTAATATTATATATATTTAGTTTTTTATAGTACATAAATGTATATAAGAGGAAAAAAGTTACTAAATATGCGATAATTAATGCATTTATGTGGGACAATAAATTAAAAAAGAAAAACTAACAATTAGCAAACAATTAAAAAATAAATATAGTAAAGAGAGAAATATAATAAAATTTTAAGCAAAGATAATAACAGTGTACAGTATAATAATATTAAATTTAAAACTATCTATTATTAAAGAAATATTCTAAAGAATTATATGATAAAGAGTTTTTACAATTAAGTAATATGTAAGTAGATCATTTAAAATAAAATAAAAATTTAATTAATTTTGAGGGGTTTTTTAATATTTTTTTAAAGGCCTCATAGTTTTTTTCAATTGAATTCGATTGATTCAAGATGAAAATAGATTTGTGGGGGGAATAAAGGCTCCATTGTTTTGCAAAGCCTCTAATTAAAACAATGTTTCACCCACATTCTATGTCCGTCGAGTCCAATGTCTAATCGAGCTGAAATTTTGCATACTGACGTATTCTCGATGACAATAATTAATTAAAAACAAGATTCACTAATTATTCAATTAATCCATCATAATTAATTAATCAAAGTTTTACACGAGAAAATAGCTAACAAGCTCCCCAAATTATGACGCTGGTTTCCTATCGAAGTAATTTTGTACGCTGGATAACACATATTAAGACTGATACGTAGAAAATTATATTATACGATTTTTTTTTTAAAACAACGCTTATATTTAAATGTTCTAAAAACTAGGTAAACTACAATTTCTTTTTTTTTACTTTGCTCTCCAAATAAAAGCGTGGGCACTTTCCCTCCATCAATAACAGAATTCTGTAATCTATGGTTTTTAAAAAAATATTTTTTTCGTGTCATATAATTTACCATCACAATCAGAACTTAATTAGATGCAAGTAAACAAAATACAAATTGGTTGAAAAAACTGATTATTCATTTTCTATACTCTGCCATAAATAAGCATCGTTTACTTGGATTCTCGTTTACCTTAATATAATATGGTACCTGGCAAACGAAAATTAAGTTGTCATTTTATTTGAATGAGTGCCCCAGTAAATGGTCTCTCTAATCTCTCACCATCTCTCTGATCCAAAATTCTTTGTTCGTAAGTGATTCGCGCTCTCGGGACTTGAAGGGAATCTTTGATTTTCCGTGAAGGAATTGTAATTTTAATTCCTTTGAAGTGTGTTTGTATAAGTAAGGTAGAATGCTTTTCCCGTAGAGTTGTCTCACATCTGAAATTATAATTTATTAAATAGCGTGTAGTGTTATTGGTGTTTTCAGGATTATTTTTAAAATTATTGTCTTGGCAGTAATTAAAGGGTTAATTGCAGTCATCGTCGCTCCTCCCCACGCAATTACTCCGTGTCCAATGATGGACCGATAGCTTAGTACGCTGTTTTCAAAAGTTTAATATTGAAATTTTAACATTGTTGCGCGGGATGATCGATAATACTGAAATTATGCAGAGCACTGGTTTGTTTGTTCCTGATAAATACCTTCGACATCGTCGGCATAGATTGTTTCACATTCCAATATACAGGACCAACCTGCCGATGGTTATGCCTGTTGGAAGAGCTACAGCTATGCTGAACAATATCGCTTCAGACATTGATCTGTTCCATATCTCTGAGAGAGTTTTCCGAAGCAGGATTCTCCTCCACGTTTGACATGAATATGTATGTTAATTAAAACATTAATTTTATAAACTCCTCATTTGTAACATTTACGACTTGTACTTTTGTTATGTAAATGTTATATATAAAAATAAAATTGAGTTGAATTGAATTATACGACTTTCGTTGATTTGATTTTTCTGCATGTCTTTCTAATTGATTAATAAATTTGGTTTTAAATTTCACAGAACTTTGTCCTGAAAAAAAATTCTGCTTCACAATAAGAATGTTTTCTTGAATATAATGTATGTGTGTTGCATCAAATGGGTCCATAAATTAAAAAAATAATTTAATTGTTAATTCTTGCATCCCTGGCGGCAGTTACACAAAGTAATTTCTGCCTACCCCACCAGAAAAAGTGGATTGCTCAAAAAATGGATAACACATGTTTATCAATTAATAAATGAGAAGATTACAGATAGGTTAATATATTGGCGGAAAGATGCCAGGCTGGTGTGATGTAATTGGTAACATACCGGAATGCTAGGTGGTCTGGGTTTGAATCCCGGTAGCAGCCAAAATATTTTTTCGTTGATTTGATTTTTCTGCATGTCTTTCTAATTGATTAATAAATTTTGTTTTCAACTTTACGTTTTTTTTAACGTGTGATATATAGATTTAATTGATAAATTAATTACATATACCACACGGGAGGGGCTTGTAAGTCCACCGTAGAGCCATTAATCATAATAACAAAAATAATTATTAATACGATTCTCAAAAAACCTTATGACTATCCTACTGTAAATATATTTCAAGAACTTAATATACCATCACTCACAAAAATACACAAAACAGACTCCCAATGCCAATTTACAAAGATTATTTTATAAATAAATCTCACCCTTTAGGCTGTATAAGTAATAGATATAGAATAAAGGGACAAATAAAGATACCAACCTTAAAAACCACCATGGCACAACATCATTATACATACTTGGGAGTTAAATGGTACAATACATTGTTGTCGCAAAACAAATTTTAAGAAAGAACAAATTTCAAAATACGAACAGTTTAAGAAAGAAGTCAAATCCTTAATTTTGGACAACGATATATTGTAACATTGCCCACATGTCTCAAATGGTTTCTGTATAAAAAATTACTACTTCTAAATGGTTTCTGCTTTTGTCCTATAATTTGGCTTGAAAATACTCCTCCCACAAGCTCGAGCTTTGGCTCATATTATGGGGAATCTAATGTCTTTAAAATGTTATAACATAGAATTAACTTATTATAAAAAAAGTAACCCATAAAAACCAAGTTTTTATTATACTCCCTTTCTTTGTAAAACATAACAACAATTAAAGACGAATTAAAACATATAACATAACACTAAACTTACAGAAATTTAATATATTTCTAAAATGTCAGATGTTTTGAGCTTTGATAAGAAACTTCATGCTTTGAAGATTAAATTCTAAAAATATTTGTCAGTCAATTTAGATTTTCGACATTCGTAGTGAAGTACCTATTATGTAGGTATACTGACGGAGAAATTCAAATTTAGAAAATATTCCGCGACGTTATCGGGCCGCCGTTGTAGTAATCAAACTTTTCTAATGATTCCAATTTGAAAAAACCAATAAAATTTCTAAAAATCCGAAATTGTACTATAATTATTAATTTTTTTTAACGAAAATTTGATAGATCTTCTTGATCGTTGCCACGAGCCTGTTTGCAAAGTTTCAGCTCGATTAGATCACCGGAAAAGGGTCAAAAATCGATCAAAGGTTTTTCGACGGCAAGCAAGCAAGCAGACGCCACGAGTTAATATAAAGGGAGTAAAAACATTATTATTTATCTACTGTATAAATAAATATAATAATAAATAAATAAAAAATAAAAATAAAATTTATATTCTGCCTTTCACTGCGGGGCCCTTAGCATTTTGCCGTCCGGCACTGATGTACACGCACCTTTACAATAATATATGCGAGACAAGTAGCAAAAAATGTTAATCTACGCACTGTTGATTCCGCGATATGCGCTCGGTTTTCTACAAACGCAATCGGTACGCATCTGTCAGCATTTCTCCATTCACGATAATGATTGCAAAAAGGTAGTTAATTTTTAAAGCAATAAATAAAATGGCCGCCGCGGCTGGATCTCTATCTGCCGTTGACAGTATCCGCGCCCGCATCTGCTAATTCATTCCCAACACCCACAATTCCCATTCGCGGAGTCTTTTGCAATTCGATTGTAATGCAACAATTATAACCGCATTAGGCGCCAGATAGCATCGGGCATTTTGCAATACTAGGTGTTTACGAAGTGGTAAAAAACCCGCCTAGCTCAGATGTCCGCAGCGTGTACAGGGGAACAGGGAAATATGGAATGTCGCGAATAATCACGGCAAATCTGACACCATGAATAATGCTGTCGCAGATTGCTCGGCGCTACGCGAACGATGATGGCTGCTGTGCGGCCACGAGTAGAGTTTTTATGTTGAAAAAATATGATATATGAAAGTATGACAAATAAATGTATGTATTTCTTTATATTCTTTTTCTTCTTCTACGAAGGTTCTATTTTTTTCCTGTCTTGGGCTTCGCTCTCCACGTCAGACCAATTTAGTTGCAACCTCGCTTCGCAGCAGTCCTCCAACTGTTTCCGCCAGCTCCTCCTAGGACGGTTCCTTAATCTTCTGCTTTCTGGTCATTGAATAAACATTGAATAAAGGTTCTACTTCGAGGCATTCTCTTATTTGAGTATTTCTGATACTGACCTTCTGGTAATTCCTACTACTCCTCGTAGAAATCTCATCTCGGCTGCCTGTATCCTTGAGCGTGTTCTTTCGGTCAAGATCCAGTGCTCGTGGCCGTACACTAGGGTTGGCCTGAAAACTAATTTGAATACTGCCAACTTTGCTCGCTTGCTGAGATCCGCTTTTCTTAGTACCTACCTAAAAAAAACTACAGGGATCAAGCTACCTGGCTTGCACTCCTATCCTCATATCTAATTCACTTTCTTGCTTTCCATCCTGTTTTTTTAAATGATTTAAAATTTGTATTTCTTTATACGATTTAAATTTACTATGTCGTTTTGTTTTATTTTTTGTCATAAGATTTGTCAACGTTTCATTGGTGACCCTGTTCTAGTCCTAGTAAGAGCATAAACATTTTATAAAAATTAGTAAGATATTGTGTTACATAATATATTTGACCTCATAGAGAAATTAGAAATAATGTAGATAATTGAATAAGAATAATACGAGATATAAATTGATTACGCGAGTGTAAAGTGCATGGGTTCTAAGATCAACGTAGTCTATAATGTGACACGTAATGGTCCTAGGCAATCGTGTCGTCATCAACGTCATCGGCTATCTGATGAAGAATGCCTATCATGAGGGGCATTTTTCCTCGGTTAGCGGAGCTGAGATATGGAAACTCAGGCAAAAGAAGAGTCAAATGCACATCTGGAGCATTCTGGGCATGGAAGACAGGAGCTGCGGGCTGACGTAATGTACCATTCCGGCGACGACGTGAAATCCTTGCGCTAGCTTAACTGAATAGCTTCAAATATATTAAAATATAAGCGAAAATTCTGAAGCTTTCATCGTAGATGTATTAATCTATTGTTGTACGCTGTAATTCGCGACGAGTCGGCTTTATTATTAATAATAAATGCGTTTATTTTTACAGCGCCATTTAATGATGTAGATGTAGATCATCCCAAGGGATCTTAATAGCTGGAATGAAAAACGTTGGGGTAAGAATATGCTAGTGTGGAGATCACGTATCCACCAGCTCTCTGGATGAAATAAATAAAGGGGAAGGCCATCAAGGAGGCTTTTATTTAAAAGGGTGTCGACAGGGGCAATTACCTTTATTATTCAACAATAATCCTGGATATGGTATATTAAATTTCAGTTCATTTTACTTAAACTGGAAACCTTTGAAATGAATTTTATCCTTCTTCAATAATAGCAAAATGATTTTGAAGTGGCATTATTAATACAATTAATAAGAATGCACTTCTGGTTTGGGTCTTCATGCCGTGTTATTACGACCTTTCTGGCCGACGTTTCGGATCCCATTGCAGGGTCCATCATCAGGGCTGATGTATTATTGTGAGTATTGGTGTTGTGGTTAAGTATTGGCTTGCAATACCATGTCAAAAGCAGAGTGAGAACGTTGTCAGGGTTGTGTTAAGTATTGGCTAGCAATTTCGTGTCGAAAGCTTGGTGTTTCTGTGTTTATGTGTTACGTGGCAATACCGTGTCGGAGTCATGTGTTGTCTTGTGTTGTGTGCATGTTTCATCTATTGTCTGATCACTATCTCTGCGGGAACTACGACGAGAGTGACTTCTTAAGAATGTACTTATCTGTTGAAAATACCAACATATTTCTGGGCAATGGTCCCTTCCTCAGCAAATAAGTGGTGAAAACATATTTTATTAATAATTTTATGAATTTAATTAGATGAAATCAATCACATGGATAGATAGATCGTCTGGAATGTTTAAGATATTCCGTATCCATGTCGAAGAATTTATTGTGATTATATTTATATGTTTGAGTAACTTAATTGTATCAATTATCAATTAGTAATTAATAATATCAATTAATTATTGATTCGACAAAATATTCTCCTCTTATCTGTTCCATGCAATAGTTTATTTATTGAAATCGAAGAAAACGAAACACGTTTCATTATTCAGTCGTAATTACATCTCATGCTACCTTTCATTCATATTCTCCTGATACCTTAACTTCCCTTCAAAAACCGTTACATGACTTTAGTGTCTGCTGTTTTATGGCTGCAGCTTAGACTGTGTCACAACACTGTCTCTAGGTCCAGGCTGGAGGTGACGGCAGATGTATTGCCGGTTGATACTTTGATCCCAATCAACCAAATGAGAAATTCTGTCATTTGCTGCGTTGCTGGAGAGGCATTGCGCAATAGCCATTAGGCCACGCGCATGGACCGTGTCTTCATCGCATCATTACAAGTAATTACCACAAACGCATTCAACGTTTTGAATCATAAATGGACACATCGTGTGAGGACCAAAGGCCGTGGTCAGGAGACAGAAATGGTACAGGAACCCAGAAAGAAGAAAACAGTTCTTTCTACTTCTTTTTCTAGTATTGGACCTGGGGATCTGTCTTTTCTTGGTAGACCAGTCAGCTATTTTTCAAACTTTTGGGTGCTTTGTCTCTGGTGTGCCATGATATTTATCATCAGGTCCTCAGTTGTCCGTACATCCATTATGTGATCTTTCCAGTGTCTTCTACTTAAGCCTGCCTAAACACCATTTCACGATAATCCCCAAACTTCACGCTTGGTTATCTATTATTGGATTGCGAACACGGAATAAGTGTCGCTTTAATATTCTTACTATTTATAAAATGAGCTAAACGCTTGCGCTATGAAAAAAGGACTAACTTTCTGGTGTCCTGAAATAGGTCTCGAACCACCGACCACCATATCACTACACCAACAAGCTACACTATGATTTGATTTGATATGGTTTTCATTTTTACACACAATATTAGGATATTTTTCACTACTTATTTCGGGAAGAGCAGTATTTCCCACCTACATACGTAAACTATAATATAACAACGATTTAATGGTGAAGTAAAGAGTATCGTGATATTGTTAATAACTCCGAATTTAGATTTATCTCATGAATCAATTCATTAATTAATCTATTGTAATTAATTTAACAAAGTTTTGAATGGGAAATTAGTTAAATTAATAATGAGCTCACCAAAAGATGGGGCTAGTTTTCTACCTAGTAGAGATAAAAGTAGTATATTTACATTACATTACAAACACGCTTATATTTAAAGGCACTATTTTTTTGCCTCAATCCCCAAATAAAAGCGTTGACGCTTTCCCTCCATCAACAACAGAATTCAGTAATCTATACCAATATCGTAAGCGAACTTCTTTTAAAACCAAATTAATTAATCAATTAGAAAGACATACAGAAAAATCTAAGTCAAGTAAAAATATTTGGCTTCTACCGGGATTCGAACCCGGGTCACCTCCTTCCCGGGGCCGGTGTTCTAACCACTATCGACCATATATGTAATTATTATTTTATTAACATATAAGGTCTCTATATATTCACGGAAACATACAAGGCTCCTATAGCTTGGTGGTTAGAGTACCGGCCCCGGAAAGGAGGTGACCCTGGTTCGAATCCCGGTAGTAGCCAAAGATTTTTTCGTGAATTAGATTTTTCTGTATGTCTTTCTAATTGATTAATTAATTTGGTTCTAAAAATTTCCTGCCCTGGGCCCTGTTTTTTGTACTGCTCCATCAATTGTTTTGCTTCAGTGATGGCAATGCTACACGCAAATCCGTCACTGATCAACGCGAGCCGAATATGCCGTATTTCACGACAGGAATTGCGTTTGTTTTCACCTCGGATAATAAATTTAAAAATGCCACCCGGTGGAAAGAGTCGGCGCGCGTTTCCCAACACTCGAAACAATAGTAAAAAGTCATCAATAAGAGTGAGACAGTGCGAAAAGAAAATCCCCACTTTTCTATTCCGGCCTTATCGGCGGCGAGCCCTGCCATCGCGGCGCAGCACTATTTGTTTTCTGTCGCAATCAAACCATATTAATTACTTGGCAAGAGCGAAAATTGCCTTCTTTTGTATGAAACCGCAACCATTCAAAATGGTCGCCGGCAATTACACGGAATGGCCGGTCGGCGGTCAGGGGCGGATTGGGACTGCCGATGGGCCGACATGGTATAAATTTTCATTTACAGATACTAGCAATAAGCCATAAAAAATCACGTACTTTTTACTTCCTTTTTTTTTAACTCGTGGCGTCTGCTCGCTGGTTTTCTTGAGGAAAAAATTTGGATCGATTTTTAACCCTTTTCCCGTTATCCAATCGAGCTGAGACTTTGCTAACAGACGCGTGGCGACGATCAAAAAGATCTATCAAATTTTCGTTAAAAAATAATAATAATTATGGTAATATTTTGGATTTTTAGAAATTTTAATGGTAAATTTAACGTCACGGAATATTTATAATAGGTACTTCACTACGAATTTCGAAAATTCATGACAATCGGTTCATAGATGACAGGACACTTCGGTTTTTTGGGAAGAAATCAAATAATAAAGAGGTATTTTTAGAGATTTTTGACATAGATATTTGTCTAGACATGTTTCATTTTCAGTCAATCATATTACATGATGGTAAACTTAATTTACAAAGAAAGGGAGTAAAATAAAAACTTGATTTTTATGGATTAGTTTTATTATTTGTGCCTAGTAGCGTTAGTGACGGACATTGTTGCACAGAGAATTACATATTTTGATTAATAATTAATACAAATGTCGTAACAAATGCGTTATAGTAATGAATGCACTTATAATTTTCATTATACTGAAATACTTTTAAAAAATCTGCATAAATATTTAAAAAATATGCAATTCAGAATATTTTATTAAAAAATTTAGTTACCGTACTAATTTTAAAAACGAGATGAGATCAGCTATTTGATGCATCTAATAAAATATGTTTTGTTATTATTTTCAAACGTCTTAAACATTTATGATTTTATGCATAGAAAAATTACGAAAATGTAAAATAAGCCCATGAAACGACAGTGAAGAGGACCCACCGACCTGTACCTCACCCAGTTCGGCATTATTTAATACTAAATTGGTCATCCTCGCTTCGCCGCCGACCGCACGAAACCTCTTCACTGCCTCAAGGTGCGTTTGTTAAAGGACGAAACGAGATTGGAAAAAAATGTGGCCCATCTCGCGTCACCGGTCCCCGATGCGGGCCTGTCCAGTAATCACGCGGCCACATCAATCCTCCGGCGCTGGATGATGTCTCTGGTATTGTTCGAGGGTTATTAAATTACACCGATTAAGCTGCGTGCCTGGCACTCGATCGTCTCCGCTGCTTCCGAAGACTTTATTGTGCGACTGTAATTAATGGGCCGCGCTTAATGAAGAGGTCGATTCGCCTTTGTTGGCCGCGTCTCCGCGGAGATGTTAATCAACTCATTTGTTTGGGGTCTTGTCGTTGAGTTGTCGGCCACCTGATTGCATTTCGTACAAAGGAAGCACTCATAGGGTGTCGTCGTCCCGAGAGGTTGTCGTCAGTGCTCAACAGTCGCGAGGAATCATGATCTTCCAATCGAAACTCATTCTTCATTGATCGGTAGTCAAAGATGCCCCCCTGGCAGATATTTTACCGCTAGATCCTCCACCGAGCTTCCAACGGACAAAGAGCATTTGATTCATTAAAATGATTAATATTTGAGGCATTTACTTTGTGGTTAGACATTATAACAGAACGTTAGTTAACTTAGTAAAAACCACTGCCAGATTTAAGGTCTATCGGATTCGAGACGTACCCGTCGTCTCTTCGTCAGGACCAAAACTACACTACTTTATACTACGTAGTATTGTTAGACTTTCACCAATATTTATCACATGCGTGTTAATCTTGTCAGAGACAAGTATGCACTAACTTTCCTACAAAACAATCAGGAATCTAAAATATTAAATACCAATAAGAAAGGTTTCAAATCAAATAATTTAGAAATGGTGAATAATAAAGCACCTTTAATTAATAACCAAATCAATTTTCCATAAAGCCTATTATTTAATTTAGCTTTCACAAAAGATTTTGTAACACCCACTCTAGACCCTGTCCCCTCTCACTCTCTCCCATTATATTCCTGATTGTTCTGTAGGCTTCTTTCGTAACGAAGAAAACATGGAAAATGGAAAATCAATAAAACTACTATGAAAATATTCGAATTCCCGGTTAAAAACGGCCGGAGAAGGGACTTTAACCCCGGGCCACCAAACCCGAACCGGCCAATTCGCGCATGTTGGCACGGTCGCCTCTCCGTGGAGCGCCAAAAAGATGCTATCCGTTGCAGCTAGTGAAAATATAACTTAGAAGCCTCATGGTTCGGAGTTCAATCACTAGATCAACAAGATACTCATACTATATATATGCGTCCTATTTCTCCGTATTGTGCGGTTGACTTCCATTCGAGATGCCATCCAAAATAATTCTTTGAGTTTTTCCAACGCAATTGCGGTCTACCATCACTTCTACTGCCCAGTAATCTCGCCTTATTAAACCTCGTTTCTTGACCAGAAAAGTATAGCTTTAGGTTGGCAATTCTCTGGACAATTACTTATGTGTGGAAAGTAAATGATCACAGGGAAAAACATTGATGAATGCGGGCGAAATGTTTGCGTGACAGATTCAAAATGATGGCAAATCTGACTACAAAATGAATTAAGTCTTACTTTTGTTGGCGGGAATGACAAACGGGATCAACAGAATGTGTTTCTCCTCTGTGAATCTTCTTCAATTTCACTCTTAATTCTAGATGCGAGTGATAAATGAGTAACACGAATTGTTTTAAGATGCGGTTGAAAAAACGTTCTAATTAAGCTATGCGAACAGATTAAATATCGATAGCGGTATTAAGCAGAGCGGTAGACACATCAAAACTGACATTTGCGGTGATAACGAAATTTGTGGTGATTGCCTATAGATAGGCGTTTGCGGAAAAAGGTGGAAAATGTTGATTTGAAAGGAACGAAAAGGACAGGAATGATAAGGATAGGCAGATTTTCATCCTAATCGTGGACCAAATCCGCCACATCTTCTGCTTCCCCCTCCATCTACATGTTTGCCGAATCAATTGTCTTATCTTTGTTTTATGTTTGTATTTCCTGTTTTCCAAATTTTGAAATAATCTATTGTTTGAGTCCATGCCTGCTCTCCGCACGAGCGTACAGGAAGAATGCACTTGTCCCGAGATCTCGAGGCATCTTCTTATTGGATGAATGGATCTGGAGATCCATCAGCATCAATATTTACATTAGTATTTACATAGCATTATCTTTATTTACTATTTCTCCAAATTATATGGCTGTGACACTTGAAGTCTCTCATTTCACAAACTAATAGGCGGTAGGAGATGGTATTTATTCCGCGATAGCTACAATACTAATAATGTTCTTAATTACTATGGTGAATTGTAGAATGGTTGTTTGTCCTAAGTGCTGTAAACTGTGTTTTCATATTTATTGTATGAATTATTTTATTTTTTATTTATTCAAATTGAAGCTTGCAATGCCTTAAATTTTTTTACAAAGAAAAAGACTGAAAATTTTAATAATATCTGCTCCATGCATCCATTGATCGCTTATAATAATATCTATAAAATTACTTACTGATGATGGTGATGTGTTAAGTGTGTATACATGTATGTGTGTATGTGTATGGATGTATGTGTGTATGTATGTATGTATGTGTTGTACGTTGGTTTTAAGTTTATGAATTCATTATTTTAATTTTTTGCTTAAGAATATACTTTATGTCTGCGAATAAGTCTATGCCAAGGGAATTCTCGTATTGCAAGATCAAATTTATGATTGTACTGATAATTTTTTGCGGCCTGAGTTATATATTTTTTGGGTTGGAAAAGAGTTGTATTACGTCAACGACTAGTTAGTATATCCTGAGGAATGTACAGCCGTATCAAAAGCGGTCGATGTTGAGTAATCAACGTCGTCAAAATAATGTTAAATATTGAATAATATAACTAATTCTTGGTGTAGTGGTCATGACGCTCACCTAGAGATCTGGTGGTCGATGTTTCGAGCCTCATTCCAGGACACCAGCAAGTTAGTCCTATTTCCATAGCACAAGCGTTTATCTTATTTTGAAAATAGTAAGAATGTTGATGCGACACGTTTTCCGTGTTCGCATCTCTAGTTGTAAAAAAAATAATTAAAAATGCCTGTTCTTATTTTTATGGTTGATAAACTATTTATGGTATTTGATTCTGTAGTCCTTGAGCTACGAGGGTTCGGCTTGAGGAATTCTCCGAAGAATTCCAAAGAACGATGACAAATAGCGCGGACCATCAAATTTAGCCATCGGCAAGGAGAATCTGAAGCCGGCATCGCTTAGTGTCACCGGTGATGGATGCTGCGCTGAACGTCATCAGGAGCGGCGCTTAATGACCCCAGGATCCGAAATCAGTAGACCTGGAAGCACCTGAAAGGTAGAAGAAGGTTTAAAGAACCATTGACATTGAAGGTATCCACCATTTGCAGGCAACTTATCTTCTCGTATTAGATTTGGACATGCCAAGAAAAACAGTACATTTTATTCCTTATCCAACTTAATTTTTGTACATAATATAAAGTTCAATTAGTTGAACTCGATTAGAATGTATTTCAATAAGTTTTTTTTTAGATTTGAACTTCCTTTCCCCTTTCCCACCCATTCCTACTTCCATATAATTTGCTTCAAATTTAATTATATTTTATTTTGTTTTGTGGTTCTAATATATATTTATAATTAGTCTTCATCATCATCTTCATTCCCTTGTCTTAGTAGGGTCGGGGCCCAAATACCGGACAAGGTACTTCCATATTCCCCTGTCTTGCGCTACTTCTACTTGAGTCAACCAAATAGACCCATTCTGTTTTCATAAACATTTTTTTGTTGCTTCTCCCAGCTTAATCTAGGGTGACCTACCGGCGTCTTCCTTCCGGAGTTGCCAAGAGGATTGGTATTTATTCCTCTGGCACTCTTAGCACAAGTCCAAGCCACCTCAATTGTGATATTTCTATGTGTAAGAGTGGGGGCTCTATGCCGAGTGTGCGCCTTATGTCGCACTTTTCACTCTGTCCATCAGAGCCTGGATTCTCGCTCTCACTCTCTCCGTCAGGATCCAAATTTGATGGCAATATATTGCGGTGGGCCTGTACACAGATTTGAAAACAGTCAGTTTTTTCTCGACACTAAGCTCGGATTTTCTTATCACCGCACTATATAAAGAGCGTAGATCGCTGGCTGCAGCTCCGATTCATCTATCTATTTCACTCTCTTGCCTCCCGTCGCTAGAAAATTCCACCCCAAGGTATTTGAATGTTTCGACTTGCTTCAGCTGGGTCTCTTCCTACGAACATAACCTCTGTTTTGGCAGAACTAATCTTCATCCCAGTTTGAGTGCACTCTTCATTGAAGGATTTTACATTAGTCATAATAATTTTTTGATTTTGTAAATAAGTAGCGTAGAAATTCCTTAAAAAAAAAAAAAAAGAAATTTTACTGAAGAAATTCCTTAAACAAGAAAATAAAAGCAGTGTTTACTCCCTTTCTTTTAACTCGTGGCGTCTGATAGCTTGTTTGTCTGACGAAAAAACTTTGGATCGATTTTTAACCCTTTTCCCGTGATCTAATCGAGCTGAAACTTTGCAAGCAGACTCGTGGCGGCGATCAAGAAGATCTATCAAATTTTCGTTAAAAAAATTAATAATTATAGTATAATTTTGGATATTGCCTAATTTTTATTGGTTTTTTCATACAACTTAGCAAGAATCCGACGCATCCGGCAGACACGAAACCAGAAATTGAGAAAGGGAGTATTGTAATAACTTGGTTTTTATGGGTTAGTTTTTTTCCAGTATCCATTACCTACATTCATTTTCTAAAGCTTTTTGGAGAAACTTGCAATAGGGCCCCGCAATTTGCGCTGGAACCGGCCCTGAAACTTTTTAAACAAATTATATTAATTTTCTCCATTCCCCTGTGGTCTCTTTTGTCGAAAATAAAATATCATTTCATTCCCACTAACCTCACATTCAAACACAAAACAAAATTATGGAAAAGCTCATCTAATACCACGGATCCGTATTAGATGAGCTGCTATACAAAATATGAACATAGATGGGCTCTTTTGTCATCGTGCCATCACAAGTGATGACGACATTAGTTCGGTTGTATTGTGATGTCACATGACAGCAATATTCATAATTATAATTATAGTAAACATTAATCAAAAATGCCGACACACGGATAAGTTATGGTCATAAATAATTGTTAGGATTTACAGTCAAAAGGTTACCTACCTACTAAATATTAATCAAGAATATAAAAAAATACTTCTAAATTATACGAATATACTTGAATACATCTATATGTTTTTTAAATATACGTTTCCTCGTAATTAATCATTTCTATAAAGACCTTGTTAAGTGAGGTATTCAATTATAATAAAAATATATATATAGTTAATATATTATACAGGGTGTATCAGAGCTAGTCCATAATGCTTCACAGATAGCTTGCTATCTAAATTACGAGTCGAAAATATTTTAACATTAATGGTTCTGGAGACAAGCGACATCAGGGGCATTCATCATCATCTTCGGGTCGGGGACTCAAAGACTCGACAAGGTGCTTCCAAATTCCCCTGTCTTGTGCTGCTTCGGTAAGTGTTAACCAGTCAAAACCCATATTCATACACGTTTTTTTGTTGGTTCTCCCAGCTTAATCTGGGGTGACCCATAAGTAGCCTTCCTTTAGCAGTTGCCAGGAGGATTCTTCTTGGTACTCGTTCCTCTGGTATTCTTAGCACATGTCCAAGCTACCTCATTTGTGATTTTCTGTATGTCTTATGTTTTCACTTCTCACTTCGTCCATCAGTGTGACTTTGGGCATTTTTGTTTTCAATATTTTTGACTTATATTCTGTAAAATGCTTGACAATCCTTAATGTATTATTAATGTTTAAAGCATTAACTTTGTGGTTAGACATTTTAACAGAGTGTTAGTTAAATTAGCATAAACCACTACCTTTTCTTACAGCCTTTGTTCAATATAACTTTCACAAAAGATTTGGTAATATTCACTTTAGACCCCGTCCCCTCTCACTTCCTCTCCCTCGTAGATTCCTGATCGTTCTGTAGGCAGGTTAGTGCATGCTAGTCTTTGACAAGATTAACATGTGTGGGATAAATATTTATTTATTTATTCATTTACATGTATATGGCTCTGAAGCCTTTTACTCTATAATTTGTACAAAGTTGATACACAACAGACAATAGAAATAATATATTAAAAAATACAAATGTGAACATAAATTATTTAGCAACATAATCAAGAACAATATAAACGTAGAATTAAAGGAGACAATAAAACAATAACAGTAATTCGATGAAATTAGAAATATATATAATAATTTTACACAATATATATATATCAATGAAATATAATGATAGCAAGTCAAACCAAATACAATTTTTTGTTCAAAAACATCGAATGGCAGAAACATATTTACTCATACACACTAGGTGTAGGTACGCCAATGTGCTTCAAAATATTTTCCGTGGCAATGTACACACTTTTGTCAATGGTCCCGCCATTGTTATAAACACTTCTACAACTCATTTTTTGGAATGGTGTTCAGCTGAACCGTTTCGTTCCGCATAATGTCTTCTCTTGATTCAAAATGGGTCCCATTCAGCGAAATTTTTAACTTGGAGTAAAGTTGATTCAGCTTGCTGAGAGTCTACTGGGACGCGGTTCGCTGTCCATTGATGTGCGGCTATCTTTGAAGGGGTTGTACCACTGCTTTCTTCGTTAGATACTCATAGAATCGTCCCTAAAAGCGCGTTGGATTTGAGTACCGCCAAGCTTACGGTAAAATTTGATGCATTAGCTGAGAGGCTGACAGCTAGCTACCAGAAAATCATTTTCAAACGAGTCACCCTCAGTTTTTGTCAATTACAAAGTTCACTTTTCAACATTTGTTTTAACATCATCTTCATACAACCTCATTAGCTACCAAGACTTGATATCCCTCAAAACAGACGCTCGAATCACTCAACGACACCCGCGCAAAACCCCGCGACCAGACTCGGGAACGAAAACGGCTGCCGATCTTTTGTAAACTCGGCCTAAATCACGCACATTATTAAGTGCCCCGTACACCTCGATAGCTCCAACAAAAGGCAGGAAGTGTGTTATGGACGGGCATTAGTTTGGCCCAAGGCGGCCAGCAAAAAGGGGTAGTGGACGCCACGCCGGCGAGCAGCGTGGCACGAGAAGAGTCGGCCTTTTTGCTCGGGGATCGAACCCCAAAGCTCGGGTTCGTACCCAAATGAGGTGCGGTTAGCCATAGACTTTAATTAATCGCTTTATTATTTTATTCGCCATCTCGCATTGTTCGTGGCGCGCATTAGCCCGCCTTTTCTTGCGTTTTTTTCCCGGTTCCCGCCAAATGACCGCCACTGACATTAAGGGAACGTGTGGATACCCACCTCTGTATATAATACGTATAATGTGTCAGCGGTTTGAATACATCTATAATACGTAATGTGGTGGGAGTTGGACCAAAGTTTGTAAAGTGAGAGAGATTAATTTCGGAAGCTTTTGTATTTGGTAATACAAAAGATTCCATTATTCAGAAGGTAGCAGAGATACTCGTAAATTTAAAATATTAATTTATTTGATTAGCTACCTGATAATAAGAAAGACCTTAAAATAATTCTCATCGAATACCAGGGTTTAAGCTGATAGAGTTTTTATTTTATTTCTCGATATTTATTTATTTACCTTAATTATTTAGTTCCACACATAATGTGGCGTGGGGTAATATATGATTTCACTTGGACATATTGCATTCCATCTAATCATTTAAAAGTTTTTACAATAAAATTTTTGCACTCCAGTTTAAACTTCCTTATATTCTCAGTGTTTTGAATTTCCTTTGGCAGGCTATCAAAGATTTTTATACCTTTATACATCATACAATTTTTTGTTTTTCTTTTTCTTTGGTAGTCTTATATTGTCGCTTCCTATTGTATTGTAAAAATGAAAATCCTAATTCAGCTTCATCCTGTCATCAAAGTATTTGGATACTAATCCATGTTTAATTTTAAATATTTGCACCATTAAATTATACTTTATTCTTTGATTTACGGTTTCTAGTCTTAGGGCATTCAACATTTTTGTTATTTTAGTTCTCCTATTACACTTCAGTATTATGCGCATCGCTCTGTTTTGTTCTATTTGTAGTTTCTTTAGCATTCCTTCGTTACTTATAAATAATATACTGGAACTCTACAATGAAGCAATTACTACAAATCTTGATCACTTTCGAGACAGCCAACTTGGCCTTACCAATTCCCCAATAATATTAAATTGATCAACACAACAATTATAGTTGCATTCTGAAAAAAAGTGTTACAGCAAGTGATAAACTCGAGCTGGAAAAAAAGTGCATTCTAAATAATTATTTAATTTATTATATTTCGCAAGCAGTGATCTGCAATGCCCACCATTCGCTCTGGGATAAATGTTGCATTGCTCTATACCGACGGGTTTTTTGTTGTGATTTTTGAGGCGCGGGATTTTTTGTTTAAACACTCGTGATACGATGTTGGGCATCCAGTGATGTTGACTTTGAAATGAATATTATTTTCCAAAAACTATGAGAACTCTCCCAGGAGCACCTGCCTGGCCACGCAGCGATAAGGATCCCAATTTGAAGACAGTTGTAGTTTTGTTGGCCTAAAAGAGATTGTTTCCGTTTTTTCAAAAAACAAAAGCGCATCGAAGTTTTATTTACAGTAGAACACTTAAGAATTCTTAGTAATAATAATTTCACAGAGTTTCAAACCATCTATTAGATGCTGGCCATATTTAAAAAAAGAAAATGGCGTTGAAATTTTTCATACAACCAGTACAGGCATTAAGTTTTATACCCCATTTCAATTTTTGTCTTTCACACTCCACCCAATAAAGGAGGCCACATCGCCACCCAACATTTAAATTCCTTATAAATTTAATTTATGGAAGTTATTGTGCGTCCGTTCTGAGAAAAATGCAATGGTATCAAAATTGCTAGAAATTTAAAAACCATTTCCTTTCTGTCCCTTACTAACTTACTTATAATCACGCCCTTTATCAGCAGAGATGGGCAGAAAGGGTGGAGAGCTACATTATTCAGTCCAGACATACGATTCTCGCCTCATACACCTTCATACATCTTCTGCCGCTGCGTTTTCGACTTCTGATTGGTCTATGGCCCATCCAGACTACAGGCCTCGGATCACCATGCCCTCTTCCACTCTGGCACTTACGTCTTCAGGTTTAATATCCAGAAATATTAGAGGATACGTTTAATTTTATGGATAATCAATCTTTAATTCTTAGTTATTCCAAAATTGTGGAATTCATTCACTGCATTCGGCTGCATAACGATATTTCAAAGGTGTTAAGTTTATTTTCTTACTCATTAGAGGTTCGTGCTTCTACTCCATAGCTAATGCATGTGTTTAGATCATCAGTAAATATAATTTATTCATAGAATATTTACACTCGTAGATATGTTAACACTTTAGTAACATATTGTTGGTAATCATCATATTATGCATTCTAAATAAGTTTTATCTATGACTCCGGGATCGAATCCTCGACCTTTGTATAATAGGGCATCGGACTGCGCTGTACTCGAGTGTCTCATTAATCCAATCTAAATTTAATAATTTCGTCTGTCCGTCCGTCTGTCTGTCTGTCCCCGTAATTACGTTCGAATTCGCCGCTAAAAAAACCAAATTAAACGGCCGGTGATGGGGCATGAACCCCGGGCCAGCAAACCCGAAGGCGGCAACGATAGCGATGTTGCTACCGCCGAGCCTGCATTACCCGTAAAAAAAGTACATATGGGACTTTGGTCGGTCTTAATCTTTATAAGGACAAGTATAATATAGACTGAGTCTATATTATACTTAAGGTTTATAAGGTTGAGACCTATATATATAGATATATATATATTACATACATTATAGGTATATTAAATCCTATAAAGGTATATACATATACCTGTACATAGGTTCGGGAGATGAGAAGTTAGACATGTGTAATAATGAAACACACGACTAAAACTCAATAAAAATAATATAAATTAGTAACTAGTGACTAACATTAATACCTAGCTTTCAAAATGATATACAATGTACATTTATAAGTATATTGTATATCATTCTTGTGTTTCGATTATCCATTTTTTTATTTTGTTTATAGTTTTTTTTTTTAATAGAGATGCGAACACGGAATTCGTGTCACATCAATATTCTTACTATTTTCAAATTAAGCTAAACGCTTGTGCTATGAAAATAGGACTAACTTGCTTATCTGGAGTGAGATTCGAACCTGCGACCTTTGGATCACGAGGTGAGAGTCCTAACCAAACAAGCTATTCAATGTTGACTTGTTTACTTCGTTACAGTTTTTAGATCGGTGGGTAATAGATTGAAGTATTTAGTAGCTGTATATGAGGGACTTGTACAGTACATTGTTTAAGTAATTTTGGGCCCTTGTATTAATTTATGTCTGGATCTACCATCATAGTTATTAAATTGTTGATTTAATAACTATGATGGTAGATTTTATTTTACTTTAAATTAAAATAATATTTTTAATTTCCATTGACAATCTGTCCGCCATTACGAGTGGCAATCAAAGAGCGGAATGAAATGATTATTTTAATGTGTTTTATAAATAATTACCCTTAACCTCTGGGGTTAATTACTCCTGATACTGAAACTAGGCATTAGTTTTTAAACGACTTGTGTAACGAATATAGCCACTAATCACATTTATCTGTGCATGTACATTTTTTTCTTACATTCAAGGCATCATAGATAAATTGCATCCAGGTGATTTTCCCAGATACCAGTAGCGTGCATCAAGCATAGTAAAAAAAAGTGTCATAATATATTTAAAAAAATTGTTTGCATGCTTTTTCAATCGATTTTTTAATATCACCCATGCAGTATCCAAATATTCAACAGATCATCATAAAGTTTAAAACAGATTTTAATATTTTAATTTATTTTTATATTGATTTTAATATTTTAATATATTTTACGCTTCAAGAAGCCAAGAGGTCCAATTATAGAATCGAAACACATGACAAAACACCCATACATAAATTAATTATGACCTCACCGGGAATCGAACCCTCGGTGTGAGAAACTAGTGTCATACCCACCAGGCTACGAGGATTATTATTTATTTATTTATTTATTGGATAATGGAAAATTATTTATTTTAATCGAAATAATGATCAAATCATGTCAAAATAATGTATAGTCATCCACTTTACGTAAATTTTGAAAATTTAAGAGCTCTAGCTAGTCGGGAAGTTGGTGAAAAATAAATTACAATATTCCACCACAACAAACAACAGACAAAGAGAGTTAAATAAAATCATGTAAAAATTCGTGGGCGGAGGTTGTCATGGTGGTGCTAAAGGGGTAAATTGGGACAGAATATAAAAATTAGATCTGTAGGAAGATTCGCGTGTTCGTTTAATGAAAGAGATTTTTCATGTTAATATTTTATTCTCACTGGGGAGAAGCCACCGGGAGCCAAGTAAAGTAATACAACAACATAAAAGGAGGCGACAAGGTCCGCTCGATCCGATGACGGAGACACGACTCGATGCCATCTAGCGGTGCTGCTTGTTATCTCTCCCATAACTATTCGTTTCTTCTCTGTCATTCATGTCAGCTTACTCTGCAGGGCCGGGTGTTTGAAAAATATTAATTAATTAATGGGCAAGGCCAATAAGATTATATTGTAAAAATTCGGCACACGGTGACAGAATTTATTTTCTACCCAGAATGGAAATGGAATGGGCCATAAAAGTATATAATGTCTAAGGACGACATGATTTAAGATAACCTACGCACTTTGTTTGTCATTTACAAATTCTTTCACTAGATGGTTCAAATTAAAACATTAATGCTTAAACGTTGTATTACGAGTATTTGCATGTTGATCTACATAATAATATGCAATATATCAAATATATACGTAATTTATACTTATTTCGCAGAAATTATAAAAAAATAAGCATTTTTTATCGTATAGATTGATTGAATTAATCATTGTTTTTAATACTATTATTTTTTTCATACACTAATTAATTCACGTTTTCTTATTATTAAGATACTATCAAGTCACACAAATGATAATGGTATAATCTCTTACTTCTAGTTTAGATGAAGTTTTTTTTTGCGGAAATATTTCTTCCTCATTGATAATCACAAAGATAGGTAGCCGCGACAACGTTTATATATATTATACACCCACTAGCGAATCTCCAGCAGAATGTCGCGCACTTTTTAAACTACAGAACAGTAGAAATTCAAACGAAAATAAATTTAGGTATTAGGAGAACATACAATTGAAAGATAGTTGACATTTGTTCCGCTAAACTTTACTTCATTCACTTGACCCATGCCGATATGCAAAAGTATAACTTTTAATGATTACAGAACTATTTGAATTAAAAGAACAAAAAACTTTAAACATGTGCAATTTTCTGGATATTCTGCCCTGTATATCTGACCTCTCTGGCCGACATTTCAGATCCCATTGCAGAATCCGTCATCAGGGCTGATGTGATGAGAAGATATATGTTGTTGAGGTTAAGTATTGGCTTGAAATACCGTACCGAAATCTGGATTTAAGCTATATCTACTAAATAAGGATTTGTATTATATACATACTCATCACATCAGCCCCGATGACGGACCCTGCAAAAGGATCCGAAACGTAGGCCAGAGAGGTCAGGTATATACGGCAGAATATCCCAGAAAACTGCACACAGAAAACACTTTGAATATCAGAATTAATATTTTGCATATATTTTTAAGTAAAATTCACGCTTCATTGTACTGACTGCACGCACCTGCTATTACCACGAAACCTTCACCGTAAGAACCTCCTTTAAAAATGAAATTTTCTACCACTAATTCAGTCGCAACTATTTCTTTCGTTCTAATTTAACCTTCCTAGGTTGTCTGATAAAACATTTTCTGTCTTAAAATAAGATAGGTCCAGCGAATGAATTATTTCTAAAATCATTCCCGACCCCCCCCCCCCTCCACTGCAGCCGCCGGGCGACAGGTTGATGCGTATAAAACAATTGAAATAAATTTTACAAAAACTGTTCGTATAACAAACGGCTGTGGCATGACTTGCAGAATCGGCCAATCCGGGCTAGCGCCGCTCGGCCTGCGCTCTAACGAGGTCTGCGCGCCCATAGAGTGGTCCAGAAACATCGATCCACACTCAAATCTTCCCTCGGATCTTAGCGAAGAGGAAACATCGTGAAATAATAATAATAATAATGTTTGGATAATTTATTTAGCGCCGTTTTCGCGAATACTCACCTCAAGGGCGCTTAAACAGAAAATTATCTTACAAAACAACCTACTGCTAAAAAAACTTATATACCTACTATTACTTAGATATTCATTAAGTGGCATGCAAGAAATGGAATTAAAGTTTAATACTATATAATAGTTGGGAGTGCCTGAAAGAATTAGGTGTTTTCGCGGAGTGCACACTAAGAGTGGAAAACATTAGATAGTGTTGTTGTGGTCATATTCTATAGGTTTTTATAGGATTGTCTGAATAAATGCGTCTTAAGTTGTTTTTTGAACTGTGATAAACTGTACGTTTGTCTCAGTTTTTTAGGTAGTTTGTTCCATAACTTTGGTCCAACCACCGCGAAAGCACGATCACCGAAATTAGTTTTGTGGACGCTATTTACTTCAGCTAACCTATTTGTATTAGATGTTGATGCTGAGCGAAGTGTTAGTTGTCTGTTATTTGCGGAGAACGGAATGAAGAAGTTGGTTATGTATTGAGGAGCCATGTTGTGAATAGCTTTAAATATTGTAAGGCAAAGCTTATATTCAATCCTCTCTGGATATCTACGCCAGTGAAGGTATTGAAGATGGTATTGAAGATGCGCAAACTTTGAAACGCCGGTCTTGCGGCGGCATTAAATACAGATTGTAATTTGGAGATGAGTGTAGATACCATTACAGTCGAAATGGTACAGTACAGTTGAAATGGGTCGATAAATTGGACTACGTTAAAAAATAAGCGACTGAACCAAAAATTCTAATCAAAATGACTTATTGGAACATCACAAACGCGTTCTTGAAACCTATGACATTTCTTTTGCAGATTTCGACATTTTTATTTTCAGCAATTTACTAACTCTGTTATTGTTCTTCCTGTAATTGAACAGTTTATACTTCTTCCCTTAATTTTTAGAAAAGCTACTTCACTAAATTGCCCTCCTTCAACACTATCTTCACAGACTTCTTCATATCACCAGTCCAGGGCATTTGGCGACCTTCGTAATCCAGTGGGCATGATACTGGTTTCTCATACCGTGATTTCTGGGTTTGATTTCTGTCAAGGTCTCAATTAATCCTGAGTCTTTCTGAAGCCCGGGTATTTTTGTGATTTTGAGGCTTGCTGTAGCGTAAAAATTCTTCTTCTTCATGTGCCTTATCGGGTCCCCCCGACATCGGCGATCATCTGGGAGAAAGTTTCCCTGTCCAGGGCAGTGCGGAACAGCTCTTCTACGCTTCTTATCCCGGTCCACTCTCGGATGTTTCGAAGCCAGGAAAGCCGCCTCCTTTCGTCCCCTCTGCGACCCTCAGTCTTCCCCTTCATGACGAGCTGAAGGATGGAGTACTTTTCGCCTCTCATTATATGACCAAAGTATGAAATTTTTCGGAGCATTACTGTGTTGAGTAACTGTCTGTTTGTATTTGCTCTACGTATAACTTCAATATTACTAGTCATGTCAGTTCAGTCAGCGTAAAAATTAATTTAAAAAAAATAGTCAGCTACTGTCGTTTTCGCCCAACTTCGCTGCAGTATTTCACCTGTCAGTCTTCCTACTTTTTCGGCATAGTATCACTTCATTTACCTGATAATTCGTACAATATCGTCAACCTTGGGTTTTTGCAAACTCTTTGTTTTTCTGTCTCAAAAAATACATAGCTCTCTCATCAAACTACCAGTCTGACGCAATTTATTGCCAATGCTTCAGAACACCCATACAAAAATTAAAAATATATAGTCGTTGTCAATAGCGTAATCGATCGGTTTCGATTTTAAACACGTGCTGTCTGCGTGTACTTTCTACAGCCGAGACGTTATCCGTGGAACTGCCCCGCCTGTCACTTCACTCTGAAACATCCTGTATCTGTATTGAATGTTTGTTTTTTGTTTTTGTTTCAACATGATTAAGACGCCGAGGGTGAGATGATAGTCAGATTTTGACGTGGCCGGGAATGTATATTGAATAAAATTATGATTGGATGGACAGGGATGGTACAAGAAGAAACAATCACGAATAAAAAAATACAGCATGATTTTTTCAATGCTGTTACTTTTTTTTAAAACAAGTTTTAATTTTAATGTTTTATCAATACTAGAACCAATTCACAATTTAACTCTTTTACTCAGACTGCATAGGCTAGGTAACACCTATGCGAATATTTTGGACATTTTAAATTCCAGTTTAGCACAATATAAAGATTCGCTGATAAAAGCTCTACACCTTGCCATCCTGAATTCTTAATGCATTCACAAACAAATTATTATACCTATTTATTCACCGTAACACATTTGCTTGGTTTACTTTTTCAATTTTTAGTGCACCAATAATCCTGAAGGAGAGAACATTGTTCTCGAAACATGTAGATTGTTTAATCTAATAAAATGGTGAAAACAAAGTGATTTGTGCTTTATTTTAATGGCAATAAATTAACAGAATGTAAGTAAACTTAGTAAAAACCACTATGGCATGCACTGATTATAGCCTACTGAACAATTCAGGAATCTAACGAGAGAGAGTGAGAGGGGGCGGGGTCTAAAGTGGGTGTTACCACATCTTTTGCGAACGTTAAATTAAACAAAGTCTATATGGAAAATTAAATTGGTTATTAATGAGAGTTACTATATTATTCACCGCCTCCCTAATGTAAAAAATTTCTTAATTAATAATTCAATTTTTGTGAATATAGTAGTGCAGTGTTGGTCCTGACGAAGAGACGGGTACGTCTCAATACCGGTAGACTCTAAATCTGGTAGTGGTTTTTATCAAGTTTACTAACATTCTGTTATTATGTCCAACCACAAAGTTGATGCTTTAAATATTAATAATATTAATAAATTATTGCTCCCTTGCGGCAGCCCTATCGGCCGCGCGGAGTTATAATGTTTACCTTCAGGTCGATTTCCATTCGAGGCATAATCAGATAGCAACTAATAGATTTATTATCTGACTGGATACTTTAAATTGAAGGTGATGGAAGGAACTCCATTATCTTATTGACATTATAGCGTAGAAAAAATGTAATATTTGTCTAGCGGAAGATCGATACGTGTATTGAGACGTTAGTGCTGTGCACACCCATTGTGTTGCCATGACAGTGTAAATTTTTTACCGATACTCCCAGGGTAGGTACCTACCCGGCCGACTGCGACTGACGTGTGAACAGCCCACGGTTACGGGAAAACACACGTCTCCGATGGGGCAATTATTTGTTTTCCGTTCGTCGATCCTTTCGTTGGATACTTTATTTTATTTTTAACCTTCAGAAATAAATACACCCTTTAGAATATTTTGAGCTGTCCTTGAGTACTGGATTTTATCCCAGGGACATCAGACGAAATTATATATACTTACTTATTAGCGCTTCTGTCCTGACATACAACTCTCGCCTCATCCACGTTCATACATCTTCTCATGCAAGCTCGCCGATTGTTGAGGCTTCTAACGAGACCATCTTCCAGTATCTGGTTAATCTGGTCATTCCTCGTCTTCCGCTGATAGCCCTCTCTTTCTGGCGCCATCCACACTTGCATTATATATCTTTCTTACTATTCTTTCCTCATTCATTCGCTGGATTTGCCCAAACCATCTGAGCGACCCTTTTTTAATTTTATTAATTATGCTAAAATCAGCTTTACATTCGTTCCTAATATCTGCATTCTTTATTCTATCATAAATTGATTTGCCACACATACGTCTGAGGGATCTCATCTTCACTGCATTCAAACTACTTTCGTTCCTCTTCTGCCAGCTCTAGGTTTCACTTCCATACATCAGTTAGATATATATATTATATATATATATATATATATATATATATATATTTTTTTTTTTTTTTAAAATAAAGAATATTGCTTTACTAATTCCAATCAAAAGCAGATATCTCATTAGTGAAATTTGTATTTAATTAAGGAGAAAAAGAAGAAAAAGCTTCGGATGCCGGTCGCACTAAAGATAATTACAACATACATGTGAAACGAGTTGTAAAACTTAAATACCTTTATATACAACATCCAAAAATTTGATAGATGTGGTATTCTATCATGGGTGTAAATGATGAATGTTAGATTGTGTAAAGTGATCATTTAAGCCAGCCGTACGATGGGTCGTAAGCCCTATGGACACCCAAAGTTCCATACCTACTCTTCCATAAAAAAATACAATTTCGTCTTTATGAGACATCTTTAATATATCTTAAAACACCCTGTTTAACAATTCTTAGGTCTATATGGCTTTATTTCGACTACAAGAATGTAGTTTCTTAACAAAATACTTTTAAATAAGGCACTGTTTACGAAATTTGTTGATTTTTTCCTTTTTTTATTAACACTCAATTGAACTGCGTAATGCATACACGTTGAGTTACATTTATCACAACCATAGTTTCGAGAGGAGCAGTCCCTCTCATCATCAGGTGTCATTTACAACTAACCTAAATACAGAAATTTTGACATCTTATTCGAATAGAGCGGCGGGTCGCGAAGCAGTGGGGAGAATTTTTTCGGACTCTGACGGGAAGATGTCGAGGATCGGAGAAATTTGTTGGAATGTGATGTTGTTTGTGAGTGTTCTCTGAATTTAGTTTCTTTTCGATTTCGACGGTTTCCAAACTGTTCATTATTTATCAATCCTTTGTGAGGAACCGAGTGGAGTAGTATTCTTCTTCTTCTTCTTCTTCAGCCTTCGTCTTTCCACTGCTGGATATAGGCCTCTTCCTTATTTTTCCATTCTTCCCTGTTGTTGGCTAATTGTAGCCATTTCTTTCCCCCCACAGCGACAATATCACCGGCCCATCTCTTTTGAGGTCTTCCGATGCCTCTTTTATTTTCCTAAGGTCTCCATTTCAGAACTCTGGGAGGCCATCTTGTAGTATCCTGTCTTGCAATGTATCCTGCCCATTGCCATTTTAGCTTCGCTACACGATCCATGATATCCACTACTCTAGTTCTGCGCCTAATTTCGTCGTTTCTAATCTCTTAGGCTTACTCCAAGTATGGATCTCTCCATGGATCGTTGCGTGCATTTGAGCTTTTCTACACTTTTCTTTGTAAGGGCCATAGTCTCCAATCCATACGTCATCACTGGCAGTATGCACGATTCAGTAGTATTAGTAGATATACGGATATAGAGATTCGGAGTAGTATTAGTAGATGATTATCGAAGTAATAGTTGGTACTGGTTACTGGTATGTGGTTAGCGAATTCTGAGAAGTTATTATTATTTAAACAGCGACGATGTTCTTTTATTATTATATTTAAATTTTTCGCGATTTGACGAATGTATTTGCTTTAGTGAGTATATGTTTAAGGCTAGAAGGAAATGGTTTTTCATAAAATTGGCATCGATGAACTGCCGATTTTTAATGAAACACTCTTCTTTGGACGTGGCGCAATACGTCGTGACGACTGGCATATGCATTAGCGAGTGGACCTAACAATATTGTCTCACTCCTCGTGTCTTCGTTTTGTTCTGCAGACATTGATTCATCGGCTGCTCGGGTCCGGAGCGCGCAGCATCCGAGACTGGCGTATCGCTCCTGATCTCTGGCGTGCCATCAAGATACCCGGCACGCTGCCTGGACCCGGCATCTGTCGGGAGAGACGTTGATACGCGTCATTATGATAGTCGTTGTTAGATACGATGATGATAAATGTTACGAATATGTATCGAGGATTTTTTAATACAAAAATCGTTTGTGCTTTGCCAGAAATATTATTAGTAGATAGGAAATTTTGTAATAGAAATATCTTCTTTTTCTTCTTCTTCAGCCTTCACACTCCGCTGCTGGATATAGGTTTCATCCATACCCTTCAATCCTTCCTTGTTGTTTGCTTGTTGTCCCCCCCACAGCGACTATATCGTCCGCCCATCTCTTTTGATGTCTTCCAACGCCTCTACTATTCTCCCAAGCTCTCCACTTCAAAACTCTTGGAGTCGATATTAGACTTCCAGAATTCTGAATAAGATGGATTCTATTATTAATATTTAAAGCATTAACATTGTGGTTAGACATTATAACAGAGTGTTAGTTAAATCTGTGTAAACCACTACCAGATTTTAGATCTACCAGTTTCTAGACGTACCCGTCTCTTCTTAAGGACCAACAACACTTCGAAAGAGGTAATGATTAGAAAAAAAACGGATTAACACAATAGAGAATTTGGCTCGGCCACCGGCTTTTCGCTAATATTAAAGCTACCTTTTGTACGAAAAATCATAGCTTATGTAAACTCATAATAAACTTCAAAGACAGTCAATCTGCTAAATCATTCTCGTATATAAAAACTTATTTTTTTGTCATTTTATATAGGTAAAACGGCACGTAATTTTAATATTAGAGTCAAGGAACATTTAAGATGTCTCAATAATAACTTCTCGGAATTTGCGACCTATCTTTTGGAGACAGGCCAAACATTTAAAAAAGAAAACGGCATTGATATTCTTCATATTAATAATAGAGGCCCCAGGCTGGATAATTAAAAAATATTAGAAATCACGAAATGCCAATATATTTAACAACCAGCTAAATTTTACTAATAACCCAATATTTGATATATTTCCCATGCCCACGTTCAAAAATTATTATTATTGTTTACAAAAAAAGTAATGGATAATTATTTAGTACGCGTCCGTCCTGATAAATATACGGTGGTATCAAAACCAGTAGACGTAAAATTACTCCATGCTGTTTAAACAATTTTTGAGTTAGTTAAAATTAATAATTATGTCCAACCACAAACTTAACTAGTAGGTAGATTGTTGGTCTTGCGGTTAGGACTCTAGCCTCGTGACCCAAAGGTCGCGGGTTCTAACCTCACTCCAGACCAGCAAGTTGGTCCTATTTTTATACCACTAGCGTTTAGCTTAGTTTGAGAATATTATGAATATTGATTTGACACGTATTCCGTGTTCGCATCTCTATTTCAAAAAAACCCACCAAAAATATATATATATATATATTTTTTTGGTAAATTTTTTTATATGTTGTAATATGTTGAATGATTGTCTTTCCCGGATATGAGGGACAACCGATGATGAGTGCATTGCATTGCATTGCATAACACGTAGGAAAAGATTCCTTGCATGCTTCGCCATTTTTAATCCTTTTATATTAACTGCTTGCTTGCCGTCAACAAAAACTTTGGATCGATTTTTGACCCTTTTCCCGTGATCCAATCGAGCTGAAACTTGGCAAGCAGACTCGTGGCGACGATCAAGAAGATCTATCAAATTTTCGTTAAAAAAAATTAATAATTATAGTATAATTTCGGATTTTTAGAAATTTTATTGTTTTTTTCAAATTGGAATCATTAGAAAAGTTTGATAAGCAACGGCGCGGCGGCCCGATAACGTCGCGGAATATTTTCTAAATTTGAATTACTCCGTCGGTATAATAGGTACATCACTACGAATTTCGAAAATTTACAAAACAATTGGTTCACAGATGACAGGAAAATTGTTTTTTTTGGGAAAAAATCAAATAATAATTTACTTCTTTTAGATTTCTGCTTAGTTTTGAAGAATCCTACATTACTCAAATCTGATTCTGACTAAATCATTTGACGCTGGAAATTCATAAGGTACGATATTGATGATAATTGAATCTATCAAAATCTCTACAACTCGAAACATCTGACATTTTAGAAATGTATTAAATTCCTGTAAGTTTAGTGTTATGTTATATGTTTTAATTCGTCTTTAATTATTGTTATATTTTACAAAGAAAGGGAGTGTAGTAAAAACTTGGTTTTTATGGGTTACTTTTTTCTTCTTCAAGTTACCACTCTGTCTTGTGGAGGTTGAAAGTCTTCATCGCTTTTAGGACTTTAGAGACACCTGCTCCGAACAATGATTGTGATCTGCAATGAAACCAGTCACGCAACTTCTTCATCCAGAAGTTCGTCTCGTGCAACTTTTGTTACTTCACATTTCTTGCCTCCCATACATCCACAAGTAATCAAGTTTGCTCTTCTTGATAGAGATCTGCACTTTATCTCTTTCTTATGTTTAAAATCGTCTTCGTTTTGTGCTCTTTGCCTCTGGATCTATATTTCGAATTTTATATGTGGTCCCACCTTTTTTGATTACTTGAATTAATTCATGTTCTGACCTGGTACTGAGAATACATAACATAGATACTAATAAATATTCTATTGCAGAGTAAATTTGTATTTTGAAACATATCATTCTATTCTCATTTTTATCTCTTGTAAGTGATCCCATAAATCTTCCCAAATATACATGATGTTAATTCATTAATACGAATACGAAGCTATTTATATATGAGAAACGAGTATGGAAGTCTCTTTATATGATGGCTCAGGGCTTAAGTGATTACTCTACACAATGCCATAAATTTTTTTTATAGTTTGTTCTATATAAAGGGTTATTTGGAAAACATTGATAACCTCGCAGGACTATATTCCTGCTTTAAATGTAAGTCAAAAATATTCAAGCAAGTATGACCTAATATCAATAATTATAAAGATATGCGACATCTAAGTTTGCATTTTTTTTCAATATTTCGGATTTTTATTTGTAAAAGGTTGGACTATTATTACAGTAACTTATATCGAATATGAAATTTGTTTAATACAAAGTCAAATAAAACACTAAAAACCTTCAGACTCCAATTGCAAAACATTAAAATTGGAAATTCTGCAAGGTTTTTATGATTTTATTTTACTTGTATTGAAAGGAATGAAGTTTTCGTAATCGATATAAGTTACTGTAATGATAGTACAACGTTGTGTTAAAAATAAGTCAGAAATATTGAAAAAAAATGCAAACTTTGATATTGCATAATTATTTATATAGTCATGGCTGCTTGAACATTTTCGACTCATAATCAAGCCAGGAATAAAGTTCTGCCATGTTAGTAACGTTTTACAAATAATCCTGTATATTTTCGAATTATAGGAACCTTTCGTATATTTGAATGGTCTATGCTAGAGACGCTTGTATTCTTTTCTTAGTGCCGGTAGGCAAAATTGTCTGTTTGAATGTATAACAAACACCGATTCCCGGCAATGAAATGAAATTATGAACTAGAATAATAATAATAATAATTGGATAACTTAGCTTTACACAGAAAAGTTATTATCTTACTAAACAACTTACTGCTAGAAAAAATTTACTATTACTTATTCACTAGATGGTATACAAGAAATGGAATTAAAAATGAGTACTATAATAGTTGGGAGTGCCTGAAAGAATTAGGTGTTTTCGCGGAGTGCACAATAGGAGTAGAAAACATTACCTAGTGTTGTTGTGGTCAGATTCTATAGGTTTTTATAGGATTGTCTAAATAAATGCGTCTTTAGTTGTTTTTTGAACTGTGGTAAGCTGTCTGTTTGTCTCAGTTTATTAGGTAGTTTGTTCCATAACTTTGGTCCAGCCACCGCGAAAGCACGATCACCGAAATTAGTTTTGTGGACGCGATTTACTTCAGCTAACCTATTTGTATTAGATGTTGAAAGTAGATATAGAATATATTAAGCAACTGGTTGAAAAAGGTTATCTGTGTTGCGTAACCTCAGAAAATGGCTCAATGTCTGAAATGCCACTTATCTTATACGCCTTGCACAGGATCAATCAGCATACTGCAACTTGGTCTCCAACCATCGATAGAAGACGATATGAAGAAGAATAAGAAGAATTCGACAATGAAATAATAAGATGTTCTTCTCTCTCTTCTCTTCTAGTGTCGTGTCAGGTCCCCCCTACCGTTGACTATCACTTGAGAGCAGATCTCCCTATCTCTAGCGATTCGAAACAGCTCTTCCACAATCCTCATTCCTGTCCCATCTTTTATAATCTCGTATATGTATACTATGTCATTAATTCTAAATAAATTATTTTTGCATAAACTAATTAATAATGCAACAAGGTAAGATACCCAAAAAAGTGGCAGGGAAGGGAATTTCTCCCATTTGAAAATACATAAATGAGGTGAGATATTGTAAGTTTTTTTTCTCATTTAATATTTCCGCTCCGTAAGCTCTGCAAGGCGATTAAGGTTCAGGTAAGCTTAAGTCTCAAGCTTCAATGCAGGTTTAAATATGAACAATAGGTGCGTACCACGTATAGCTTTTTGCTGTACAAATCTACAGTAAGATTCGCATATCAATGGCTGACACGTAAAGATTACAGCCATTTTAAATTAATTTATTTTACGTCTTCAATGATTGCAAAGAAACTTTGCGGTGGTAACATTATTATCTGTATCTATACCTTTTTTTTATCTGGACTAACATATAAAGATAATATATAAAGTATGTGAATTTGTAAGTTAGTAAGTTTGGATGTAGGAGGTAATCTCCGAAACTACTCAACCAATTTCAAAAATTCTTTCACCAATATTTATATTGGACTTTCAGGATTGCTATAGACTATATATTATTCCTTTAAAATAAAAGGGCTTTTCGTGGTGACCAATTTTACAACTAAAGTGGATGAAAAAATGGTCGATAAGAACGCTGCCTTAACGGTAAGAGATATTTAGATATTTATAGAGCATCTATGTTACCTATCTATCATAAGGTTAATACACAAATTGAAAAAAAAAATGAATGAAATATATATTTAAAATTAATTTTCTATCTGTCGGGGTAATTTAAGTATTTACTATTAATTCTTATCAAAATAAATTAGCTTATCGTCAGGGAAATTTTATGTAGATAAAAATTGCCATGCACACAACATTGTTTGGACGAGTAGTTTAGATTATATGATTTTTCACTAATACTCTTATAGTTCAAACTGAATTCCACGCGGGCGAAGCTGCGGACAATGTTTTTTTTAAATTCTTCATTGAAAATAAAATAAATTATAATTTTTTTTTACAGTTGTTTAACTGTCCACAGAAAAGTTAAAACTTGTGTTTGGAGACAGGAGTACATAATGCATAATGTTAGAGCATGAGTGATAAGTACCCATGTATAAGTCAATAAATAGGACACTGTATAGAAATATAAACATCATAAAATAAATAAATATCCAATATACAAATTATCTTCCGAGTATCATTTTTTAGCTAGTAATAAATAGAAAAATATACAAAACCACTATTTATCTAATAATCTACACGTTTCAGGACTTCGTCGAAACCACCTAGGTACGCTTAAATTAAAATTGTATGTATAGGTATTGTTTAACCACGGAATATGAAATGGATAAGTTAAGATGTGGGAAGACGGCTTCTGGAAGGAAATAAAGATCAGAAGGAAAGCACGTTCTTACCTTGTCCTTTTGGTCCAGGTCGAAGGAACAACGCTGGTTTTCTCCCTTATCAGAAGGGCAGTAGCTGGAAATCTTGGTAATGTCACCTTAATCCTTATCCGAAGACTTTTACGCTCACATAAACGGGGGCACACACAAAACTCAACAAAAACGTTAGGCCAACAAGACAGTTCAAAGTTGAATGTAAAAATGTCATAGATAAAAAGTTTTAGTAGAGCGTGCACTATGAAAAGGTGAAGGAAGGTGGTTGTGTTCAGTGACACTGGCCCTGTTCATAAAGATCGAAAAGGTATACCTAATCAAAAACAAATAATAAATGTAAGAAAGTTGAATAAAATATTAGGAACTTATGTAAATCAACTGTCTGCATCTCGGAAGCGGCTGAAATTATGTGCAAATTTTAATATGGTATTCATTCATCCACCTCTAGACTATTTTGGACTAGGCCTTGCCTCAGAGCCATCTCCATAAAAAAAAACCTCTGTTAGTCCTACCTCTGTAACCTCTGTTAACCTAATTGAAATCGACACCATTCTTATAAATCTTTCATTTGTCCTTGCTCTCGATCGATTCAGCTTCGCGTTTATCTCGCCTGAGTTACACGAGACCTCTCGCCGATTCCCCGTAAGCCTTCCGCCTCGATCACCGTCAAACCTGACGATGGAGACGGCTGCACAAAGCCTCCAGGAAACCGATACTGCCATCTTCGGGGAAACCGAGAGTATCGCGTTACGTGGCCGTGGTTAATTCGTTTAGGCGGCTATTAAAGCGGAGAAATTGATATTTGGGTTCGGTTCCTCGCCATTTTTTCTGCAGCCTTTTGGGTCGGGCCTTGCGGAGTATCGGGTGTCCGTGGAGGCTTTCATTTTTTTTCCCCTGGTAAGCGACTCAATGAGCAGGTATTAATCGGTAATAAGGCATTGCTTTCTTGGGCTGGTGCGCTTTTTTTGCACGGTTTGCGGTCGGTAATGGGAGATGCGTCTCGCTAAACGGTAGACGTCGCCCAGAAGAAAAACGGGCAAAAATATCTGTGCAGTTATTATATAATGCTTTGGACCCTTATTAAGGCAGATTTTCGTAATCTCTTTTGAAAACTGATTTTGGTGTGAGTAAATATATTAATAATAAATAATATAACAATTAACTGTTCGAAGAATATTTTTTCTTCTTCTGTATGAAGGCTTGAACTTTGTGGTTCAGTACACAATAATCCTGAAGGAGAGAACATTGTTCTCGAAACATGTAGATTTTTTTAATCTAATAAAGTGGTGAAAACAAAGTAATTTGTGTCTTATTTTAATAATATAACAATCTTTCGAGAGCCAAACTAATTCTAACTAAAAACAAATGATATAAAAGTACAGACAGCAATATCAAACAAAAATTAATACAGTCATCGAGGATTACTTATTTATAATGTATTGTTTCGAGGTTTTATAGGAAATAAAGCCTATAAATATATAGGAAACATGTTTTTGGAAAGGAAAAACACATAAAATCTTGAAATCAATACATTCTGAATTAGTAATCTGCATTCAAAACATTATTTTAATTTTTTGGAAATTGCTGTATTTGCTTTTATATCCCTCAACAAATCAACGAGATGTGAAAATACGAGTTGTTTATTAATATCAATGATATTAACATGGCGTATAATTTTCAATTAGGAAATAAAATAGTTTTGTTCCCACAAAACTGCAACCGTGTCTATTCTCATTGCTTTACTTTATCTTAATAAAGAAGTGCGTTGTACATTTCGTAAATTTTGACGTGATAAATGCGAAATGAAATAAATACGTATATTATTTTAAAACTTGGTAGAAATCAGTTTGTCTCACACATGACAAAAATGACCAAATTGACAAATTTTTCTATTATCAATGTGTTTTATATTGTATTATATCTCTTTTACATCTTATTTTTTGTCTATTTCTACACTCTTTATTATAATTATATTTCTATAATTTACACACATAATATGTTGTTGTGTTAATATTATGTACCTATAAATGTATTGTAGGTAAAAGGCTATTTAGCCGTGTATATTAAATAAATAAATAAATATAATTAAAAATAATTTCAACCTAAAATTTCTCTGCATGTTAGGGAAATTTTTTTTTAAGTATGGAACTCTTGAAATATAGAGGCACACAATTGTTTTCACGGCCGTTCAGAATCTTCTGTGTATAGTTTTCTTGGATATTCTGCTGTGTATATGTGACCTCTCTGGCCAACGTTTTAGGCCAGAGAGTTCACACACACGCGGCAGAATATCCCAGAAAACTATACACACGAGATAGAGGCAAACGTTTGTCCAGGTTTCGACTCCATACACGACTACCTATGGAGACCACCAGGTCTTCCTACCAGCCTCTTCTGAGATGGAACGTTCCTTCGACCTTCAGCAGAACGTATTTGCTTGAATTAGTTCGCCCAGCCTCCGTGCTGCCGTCTTGTAATAGGTAATCTCAGGTAGGAGGGTGCCTACCCTGGATATCGGGTGTCCGGGGCAGTTGGCGCACCATTCCGCGCGGGTAATGGGGCTAATGAGGCGTCGGGTGACCAGGGGAGGCCGGGGCTGCTCCGCGCATCGGGTGAGCGTACGCACGGGGCAAGTTGTACAAAATATATTTATCTATAAGTAAGGAAAAAAAGAGTTTGAAAGACATACTTTTATACAGGGTGTCCCGTATCTCGACGTCAAGCCGAAATCGGGTGATAGGCCAAGTCATAATAATTATCAGAAAAATATTTTAAAAAATAAAAAAAGTCAGTTAAAACTGGGCAAAGTATTGATTTTGAATACTTGATTTGGTAAAAAAGTGACATTTTCTTCCAAGCTGGAGCAATTAGCTTTGAATTTTGGACAAAAGTTTACAGAAGCATTAATTAGGATTACATAACAATAAAAAAAATTAAGAAAAATAAAAATTTGTAGCAACAGGAGTGAAAAGACTGTCACAGGGTGGGGATTTTTTTTTTTTTTTTAAAAGCTTATAATTTTTAAAACACATGATTTAAATTTTTAAAAATATTTTTCTGATAACTATTATGACTTGACCTATCACCCAATTTCGGATTGACATCGAGATACGGGACACCATGTGTATGCTTTCTTTTCATACATTCGTAATCGATTTTTTAACATCTCCCAAAGTATCCAAATATTAAACACGTTGTATTAAAAATTAAAACTAAATTCCGAATGGCATGTTCTTCAGCTGTTTCTGCGGCTCTCGTGATTATTAATTTTAATCTAAATATTGACTAAACACATGGAAAATGTATAGTCATCTACTTTACGTGAATATTGAAAGTTTTAGTGCTCTAGCTGGTCGGGAAGTTGATGAAAAATCAATTACAAGATTCCACCACAACAACAGACAAAGGAAGTTAAATAAAAGCACGTAAAAACGAAGCCACTTGATCATGATTTTAAAATCAGGGACTCGTATAAAGAAGGCATCATCGAAATACATAATTCTCTATGTAACAATGTCCATTACTAATTACTAAGTTACTTATTTTACCTACTTATTTTTCTTTATCTATCCGAACCATAACAACTTCGTTCGTAACTGGGTCCATTCAGATTATTTTGAGTATTCTTCTATGGATCCACATTTCGAATGCAAGTTCAAAATTCAAAATCAATTCTTGGGTTAGCGTCCATGCCTTAATTTCTTAAAATAATACCGAAGAAACCTAACCCATTAAAATCAAGTTTTTATTTTACTTCCTTTCTTTGTAAATTAAGTTTACCATTATGTAGTAATTGATTGACTGAAAATAAAACATGTCTAGACAAATATACATGTCAAAACTCTCTAAAAATATCTGTTTATTATTTGATTTCTTCCCGAAAAACCGAAGTGTGCTGTCATCTGTGAACCAACTGTCATAAATTTTCGAAATTCGTAGTGAAGTACCTATCATACCTACCGACGGAGTAATTCAAATTTTAAATATTCCGTGACGTTATCAGGCCGCCGTTGGTAGTAATCAAACTTTTGTAATGATTCCAATTTGAAAAAATCATTAAAATTTCTAAATATCCAAAATCATACTATAATTATTTTTTTTTTTTAACGAAAATTTGATAGATCTTTTTGATCGTCGCCACGAGTCTGCTTGCAAAGTTTCAGCTCGATTAGATCGCGGAAAAAGGGTTAAAAATCGATCCAAAGTTTTTTCGCCAGACAAGCAGACGCCACGAGTTAATAGAAAAGGAGTAAAAACATAGGATTTGACATTCGAATTAGTTATCTTAGTTTGGGATCATGGCTGCAGAACGTCCGGATAAAAGTTGCTCAATGCGGCATTTTGATTTCCTTGAGAGCATAATTAGTCTCGAGTCGAAAATCTCATAAAAATCGGGCCATTAGATTACTCGAATATCCAATCTATTCTCTCGAATAGCCCCTACGCAACCGAGATTGTTCAGCGATCGCCTAGGCGGGTCTAGCGCGCCCGTCCCCCAGATGTCGTCGTGTAAATCACGTCACGACACCCGATCCGCGGGCAGCTGACCGTGTAATGGCGGTGTCGTGTGACGGACGCACCTGTGCGGCCCCCGCTCCCTGCCGCTGGTCGCCGTCCACCTCATGATACCTGCTCGCCTGGCACTTCGAGGGCTACGGAAGGTTTAATCAGCCGAGCCGTGTTAAATTGATAATTAAACCACTCACCTTAATGACGCTAAAGGAGGTTCAACAAGCCGTGGTGCGTAATAGTATCGCGATCGACGTGGACAAAACTCGTTTACACTCCGGACATGAAATTAACATGTCCGATTTCCGGTAAGATAATAAAACTTTTCATCTCCCTCTTTGCAAGACCGACGCTAAACAAAACTCATTCATCTGCAGATCCACGAATTCATTTAGCGTGACATTTAGACATTTTTAACTCGACTATTCGGGACATTAAAAAGAAAATTCACCTTACAACCGCGCCCTAACTAGTTGACTTAGTTTGTAATCCCTTATACTCCCATACTTCTTTCCTGTATCCTAATCCGACATCCCACTCCACCCTCCCCCCCCTTATCAATATATAATGAAACCATCTTCTTCTTCTTCTTCTTCATCAGCCTTCGTCTTTCCACTGCTGGATTTCCTTGCCTCTTCCTTATTTTTCCATTCTTCCCTGTTGTTGGCTTATTGTAGCCATTTCTTTCCCCCCACAGCGACAATATCATCGGCCCATCTCTTTGCCTCTTTTATTTTCCCAAGGTCTCCATTTCAGAACTCTGGGAGGCCATCTTGTAGTATCGTGTCTTGCAACGTGTCCTGCCCATTGCCGTTGCGCCTAATTTCGTCGTTTCTAATTCTATCTCTTAGGCTTACTCCAAGCACGGATCTCTCCATGGATCGTCGCGTGCATTTGAGCTTTTCTACACTTTTCTTTGTAAGGCCATAGTCTCCAATCCATACGTCATCACTGGCAGTATGCATGATTCAAAGGCTTTTCTTTTTAGGCTAATTTGGATCTCTTTGTTCTCGAAGATATGTTTGAGTTTGACAAAAGCAGCCCAGCTCATTCCTATTCGTCTTGGCAATGAAACCATATCCAAAATATTTAAAAAATGTTTTGAATGCCATCACCGAGGCTTTCCATTTTAAAATGTACCGAATTCTAGATTTTATGTATCTATCCCTTCCAAAATCATGTTTCCTATAAATTTACAGGCTATGTTTCCTGTAAAATCTCGAATTAAGTACATTATAAATTAGTATTCCTCGATGACTGCGTTCATTTTTTCTTTTCATATTGCTGCCCTGACTTTTATACCCCACATATACAGGGTTATTTGTAAAACATTAATAACCTCGCAGGACTATATTCCTGCCTTGATTATGAGTCGAAAATGTTCAAGCTATTATGACCTAATATCAATAGTTAAAGAGATATGCGACATCAAAGTTTGCATTTTTTTTTCAATATTCCTGACTTATTTTTTTTAAAACGTTGGAATATCCTTACAGTAACTTATATCGAATATGAAAAATTCATTCTTTTTAATACAAGTCAATTATAAACCTTCGAATTCCAATTGGAAAACATTCCAAATGTAATTTTTTCAGGGTTTTTATCATTTTATTTAACTTGTATTGAAACCAATGAATTTTTCGTAATCGATTTGAGTTACTGTAATGATAGTTCAACGTTTTACAAAAAATAAGTGAGAAATATTGAAAAAAAAAATGCAAACTTTGATGTCGCATATCTCCTTAACTATTGACATTGGATCATAATAGCTTGAATATTTTCGACTCACAATCAAGGCAGGAATATAGTCCTGCGAGGTTATTAATGTTTTACAAATAAACCTGTATATATACACTACCATACATACTATACACTATCACAAATATATTTGAATTTCTCTACTTTAAAAAAAAGGTAACAATATCAGAAATTTCCGTCTTCACAAATGTCCATTTCATTGACAAGAGCACCTGGCGACCAATGCGACGTTAAGGTAGGTGCGAGCTATTAGCTGATGATTGCATTATGTGCAATTGACACCTGCCAGTGTCAAGTTTCTAATTAGCGACACGAATCTCGGTCCAGTTCGAGGGAGACGAAGTCCTTTTATAGAGGCTGTCGGGATTCGATGGTAATTGGGAGAGCAATGTGTACCTTCAATAATGACCGGAAATTAATATTTTTTTTTACTATTAATAAAAAGAAAATACTTATTGTAAAACCTCTCATTATTAATAGAATATTCCACATTTTTCAGGGAAAACGGTCCCTTCATCGGGATACGACGTATAATAAAAATTAAAATTGGAAGTATAGACTTTAACGGAAACGAAAATAAATAAATCTGTTTGATAATGACCTTACAAGCCGAAAAGGCTGTCATAAAATATATGGGATTTGAAGAACCAATATGATAATCAATTATTAAGGTATTTGGAAAAAGGATTCGGTTATTAATAAAGTTGATATTGACACTTGTTAAAAGCGGTTTTCAAAATTATTTTGCTTTAATTGAAGAATTTTATTTAGAATATTTTTGAGTATGTACAAATTTTTCAGAACAGAACTGGATTGTTTGTCACGGGTACATCAATAATCAATTAATGTATATTATAGATGTCTCACAGAGACGAATCTGTATTTTTTTTTAAAGGAGAGTAGGTATAGAAGTCTTTTTGGGTGTACATAGGACTTATGACCTATCGTACGGTTGGCTTAAGTGATTACTTTACACATATGTAACGTTCGCCATTTTTACCCATGATGGAATACCATGTCTATTAATTTTTGGAATAATACGCCACGTTTCGCATGTGAGTTGCAAGATGTCGCTAAATGAGACATCTATATTTGATTTTGGAGTTTTTTAGCTATATACTTTATCTTGTCTAATGTGTAAAGTGTTCACTTTAGCCAACTGTACGATAGGTCGTAACTCCTATGTACACCCAAAAAGACTTCTATACAGATATCAAATTCTATAAAAATACAGTTTCGTCTATGTGAGACATCTATAATATACATTAATTGATTGAAGAATTTTAATTTTGTCCCTAAATTACACATTTTTTCAGTAGTTAAAATTTATTAATAATGTTTCACATTTAAAATAAACGTGACAAATAATCGAACTTATCAACAAACCACGCCCCAGTAGGTAGGTATGTAAAGAAAGTAGTAAACTATTTAGGTATTGAAATAAAGGGCTATTCTATACAAATCTCATGGATGTGCTGAGAAAAGATTTTCGATATTTCGTTTCATATCACAGCGTCTTTAGTAATGTGTCCTAGTGATGGGTCTGCTCTGTACTAAGTACATTACAATGTAGTATACTTTACACGTTTATAAGTGAACTGCAAACTACAAAGTACACACACCTCAAACTTTAAACTACATACTTCAAACAGCACACTTTAAAGTGCACACTACAGACTATTAACTTCAAATCGCACATTACAGATTTTAAATTGAAGTGTGATTTGAAAATTTTGTTCAATATTTTTGCGAAGTTGATGTAGATATTAAGATTGACGGAGATTTTGATGTGGATAAAACGGTCGAAATATTTGTGGTGCTTGAATGGAGAAAAGTTTGGAAACCGAAACAACACCCCCCCCCATGAATTTGAAAATTGTTGCACTGAATGAAGAAATCTCTGGAACTGGAAACTGAAACCACTCCCCTCATGGATTGGAAAATTTGGTAGTGTACACTTTTCAAGTAGTACTTCTTATAGGTCATTGTAGTAGATACAATTTCGTAGTAAGGATTAAGTTGAAAATAAATAAGTGGAGGAAACAGAGGTTCGATTCGAATGGTATAGATATGCTTCGAAAATATATCAGGGGGAGGAGAGAGGGTTAAAATAATAGGGGGGAAATGTCACATATTTACCCGCCGGGTCCTAAAGAATAATTTTCCAAATTTTGAGTCCGATCGATCAAACGGTACAGATTTGCATCGAAAATATATCAGGGAAAGGGGAAGGAATAAAAGAATAGGGGGGAAATGTTACCCGGCGGAAAATTTGAATCGAATCGGACAAACGGTGTAGATTTGTATTGAGAACGGACAGACAGACGTTGAGTTTTATAGGTATATAGATACACCAGTACATATTTTTAACAATATTTTTATTTGCATGTTCTGAGAACACAATTACTGGATATTTTTACTCGAGTATTACTCGAGTTTACTCGAGTAAATAAAGCTTTCCAGAACTGAACGAATCATTAGCGTTTTTACATCATCACGTACCGGATCCCGCGGGAATTTCGCGGAATCCAAAAATGGATGCGACTATGTCGTGACTCGGCAATTAACTCGGACGGGTGTCGGGCCACGAAGAAAGCGAATTGAACCAGACGGAAACCCATCTTCCACGAAACTGGCCCCGCTCGCATTGTTCTCATGACGGATCGCTCTTCGGGGGAATCGCGATGTTTCAATTACGGCGGACGCCACCGCAGCGCGGGAATTGGATCGCGCCGCGGACGCGTCATCCATCTTGCGGCCCGGCGCGGACACGCGATCCGCGCCACCTGAAGTGCGTCACGCCATTATGGGGAAACAACGAAACGTCGCCACATTTTGGGGAGGATGCCGACGCGACGGAGCGACGACAAATTTATTGAAAATTCATCAATATATTTCTATATAATATATATATATAGTATTATATTGATTACTAATAATAAATTGATTTTGATTGATTGATGGATTATAAAGTACCATACGGAGTACTCTAAAGCCGAGCACACTCTTAAAAAAAAACTCATTACATTAAAATTAAAAAAAACAACGAAACAAACGGACCGTCGTCGCTTCTGAAAAAGGAATAAAAAACCACACCACTGAAACACGGGAACCAACTCCCACCCACACTATACTGCCTGGAACCACTCCTGGGGACGAAAAACTCCACCCATCGTACCACGGGGGGATCCTCCCCAAACAAAATAACAACCACCCACGCCTTGCCTGTCAGAGCACGAACCGCCCTCCTTCAGAATTTTTCAAAAAACTTTTCACTTACGGTGAGCCTCCGACCCAATCGGTGTACCTTTTTTGGAGAAGCAATCTAAATCATCGACAAGGCGCCATGAAGATGCAGTGAGATCTGAAACGGTCGGCAGATCGACTTGTACTGACGACCCAAAATTTGACCGGGTTAACCGCCTCCCAACGTAGTTAGAACTACCCATATCATATTACTATCATATATATATTACTTATATAATATATATATATATATATATATATAAGAATAAGTATTTTTATTTATAAAAAAAAGAAAAAATAAATTTTTTATTGTACCTACTATAAAGAAGTTGCGGATGTTACTTGACGTTACGACTAGGGAATTCAATCCCGATCCCGCGAAATCTCGAGACATTTTTCGAGATCAATCCCGAACCGAAAAATCGGACGAGATTATCGGGATTGTCAGGATGGATCAACATTTTTTATGTTTAATTGTGTATGTCTATAGAGCTTTTAGTAAGTACTTAATACTTATGTTCATGTTACATTCAAATAATGAAAATTGCTTTGAATAATATTTACGTACCTAATAAAAAATTACTACTAAATCTACTGCATTGACTGATTGATGCTTGGAAAAACTCCTACAAATACTTTAATGCGATGATTAATAATGAACATTTTATTAAAATTGCTGATATAAAAATGCAAGGCGTTGTCGTTAATTGCTATTCAGCTCTATAAACATAAAAAAACACAAAAGTATTCGGGATCCCGATCCGTAGGGATCCCGCGGGATTGGAAATTCTAATCTCGAGGGATCCCGAAAGGGCAATCTCGACTCGGGATTGCATTCCCTAGTTACGACTGACGGACGGACGAACAACAAATAATTATAATTAGGATTTATGTAATTCTTCTTTACGATAAAAAATAAGTTTTTTTTTGTTTGTTTCAGGTATGCATTTCCGGCTTCTCCTTGATATGGTCGTAAGTCAAAACTCAAATTTTTTATTCTCAGTATGAAAATTCTGAATGTGCGTCGGCTAGAAATTTATAGACGACCGCATGGACAATTTGTCTTCATCTATTCATATATTTTTTCCGAGTATATATTTTCTTATAAATAATCTTTTTTTTCATCGATGGTAGCATTTCGTGGCATTCGTGTTAAATTCGTTTTTAAGCGGATTTTTTGATGTGTTGTGGAAATATCGACTTTGCGTTTTAATCGTTAAGTTTACTTCAATTAAGCTAAAGAATTAATCATGGAAAATCCCCAATAATAATAATGTCTTTGTCCGTCCGTAACTTCCTAGAATCCAATAACGGATTTTATTCCATTTTAAACATTAGTTTGATTTCAAAATTGTTATTAGTTAAAATGAAAACATTTGATTAAATACTTACTCTGAATTAGATTTTTTTGTGGATTCAGATTTTTTTTATATTTTAGTTAAAATTAGTAGGTAAAGTATAATTAATCATTAATCAAAATATTTAATTCTCTACGTAACAATGTCCGTCACTAACGCTACCAGATGGCAAATAATGAAATAATAATAACAATAAGGTGTATAAAATGAGATGCAAAAAACGTAACGGTGTCCGTCAAAAACACTACCAGATGGCTCAAATAATAATGAGGAATGATATAATAATGAGGTGTAAGGAGCAAAAAAGTATCATTCTCTATTGAATAATGTCCATTACCTACTTCCCCTGCGCTACTCAAGATAGCGCTGTTCTCACAGCCTTAGCTGACCACCGAATATATAATAAAAGTACGTCATTTTTGACGGGTTATAGCTAGTAAGTGAATCAAAGCAGTTATTTGTAAGAGTTAAATGTGGATATTGTCAAGGAACGTACGGTGCGTGGTGATTCAAAATATTTTGTGCTGGGGACTATATAATATGTAATTATATACAACAATATGCCTTGAGTTGATATGTTGATAATGAGCAACTGAAGGCGTCAGTTGATTCAGAACCACGCATAGCAAAATGAGAGCTAGCTTAGTTGCTTAACACAATTGAGAAATTTAAAAAAACTAACCTATAAAAACCAAGTTTTTATTATATTCCCTTTCTTTGTAAAATATAACAACAATTAAAGATGAATTAAAATATATAACATAACACTAAACATACAGAAATTTAATATATTTCTAAAATGTCAGATGTTTTGAGCTTTGATATGACACTTCATGCTTTAAAGATTAAATTCTAAAAACACTTGGCGGTCAATTTAATTAAGATTTTAATATATTTGTGAATTTTGCTGTCATCTGTGAACCAATTGTCATAAATTTTCGAAATTCGTAGTGAAGTATCTATTACATATACTGACGGAGTAATTCAAATTGTAAATATTCCGTGACGTCGTCAGGCCGCCGTTGGTAGTAATCAAACATTTGTATGGTTTCCAATTTTAAAAAATCAATAAAATTTTCTAAAAATCCAAAATTATACCACAACTATTTTTTTTTAACGAAAATTTGATAGATCTTCTTTATCGTCGCCACGAGTCTGCTTGCAAAATTTCAGTCCGATTGGATCACGGGAAAAGGATTTAAAATCGATCCAAAGTTTTTGCGTCAAGCAAGCAGACGCCACGAGTTAAAAGAAAGGAAGTAAAAATCTAGATAAACGTCTGCCGCATAAACCGAACAAAAACCAAAATATCGCAACTATTTTCGTATAGTGTGGGCAAGCTGTGATTGTCATTGCTGGTGTAGGTAGTTTGTGGTCGCCCTGCACGTAAACACCGGACAAAGAAAGCGGATTTAATCTCATCTCGCTCGTTTAATCTGTCGAGTGTCATCCGCGCAGCATCAAGAGATCTGTCGGTGGTCCAGGGGTATTGTGTGTCTCGGGGAGGGGATGAGAGGTTCAGCCCCTGCCAGCTCTAATAGGGATATAAGTTGAAGCTTTCTTATTTATGGTTTTTGTGTTTAGTTTGTAGAACTCCGTGTATATTTTTAAAGAAATTGAAAATAAATCAAATTTTAGTAAATATCATTATTAAGTTCTGCGGATTAAGTTTTTAAATGTGACAGCTGTTTCGACTTGTAAGGCCATTATCAAACAGTCCACATTTAAAATAACTCAAGATATATCAAAGATATCGCATAGAGACGAAATTATATATTTTTTAAAGATAAAGTAGGTATGACAGTCTTTAGGTGTTCATAGGGCTTACGACCTATCGTACGGCTGACTTAAGTGATCACTTTACACAATGTAACGTTCACCATTTCCACCCATGATAGAGCACCACATCTATAAATTTTTTGGAAGTTGTATTTATATTTTGGTTTCACAACCCGTTTCACATGTGTGATGTATTTTATCATTTAGCGCCACCGGCATCCAAAGCTTTTGATTCCCTCGATTAAATACAGATGTCACTAATGAGGTATCTTGTTTAAGAATGTCCCATGGGATAAAAATCCAGTACCGTGTTCTTGAAAAATTTGAACAAACCCAAAATATTCTAATTTATTTTAAATTTCATTAAATATGGAGCTTTCTTCTGCCAACTCAAGTTCATGGAAATATTGCGATGTTTGCAAAAATAATTAAAAATGCATAGAATACTATTTATGTTTGAAAAAATATTCATTCACTTTTAGTTAAATTAATGTTTTTGATAGTTTTGCTTTATATTTGGTAATAATGATGATAAAAAAACCAACCAACTTATTATAACCCACATTGATTATATAAAGTGAATTGGAATTGGATAGTGCAGAATTCATATCGACACAATATTGAAACGGAATAGAACAACAAAAATAGCAAAAAAATTGGTTGGACTAAAATTATAATCAGTGAATTATAGAATAAAATATAATATTTTGGTACAAATTTTTAAAATTAGACACGTGTTATTGCCTAAATATTTTAATAAGAGAATGAAACTAAATAAGGATTTTTATTTATATAATACAAGAAGTGGCAACAATATAAGACAACATAAGAAAAATAAAAATTCTTTCCAAAATTGTTTAATGTAAAAAGGACTCGAAATCTTTGATAGTCTACGAAAGATAATACAAAATATAGGTGCTGAACACATAGGAAATTTAAATTACAATGCAAAAGGTTTATTTCAAAAGAAATAAGTGACTAGTGTTTATATACTATATTATATAATATATTTTAATTGTCAAAACATGTATTAGGCCATAAAATATAAAATATGGAACTAAATAATAAATAAATAACGAAGTGGACGATCTGCACAATTCCAGAATACATCCAGAAATAATTACGATAAGCTAAGCTGACAGATGAACAGTAATGATATATGAACTCTGTTTGGTGTCATGGAAGGAATATCCGGTGAATAGATAAAGCCGTACACAACCTTCGTACATCAAAACCAGCAGGTCAAATACGGCTCAATAGATTAATTGTGAAAGAGTCGGTAGGTACTAACCGATTGTGTGAACGGCGATTTATGAGTCATGCCACATCCCTAATCGAGGTGATACATTTTTGATATTAATACTTGACGTAATTACCGGACACAATGTCCGGATTGTCAGAAACACGTGTTATTTGCTGGCTGTATCGACTATTGATCTCGCACAGCACGGAAGCTTACACATATTGTGGGCTGGCCGCAGTGGCGTGGAAGTTACTGAAATATTTGTATTATTTAAATTTTAGCTTATCGACAGGTTGTTTATGACGCTGATCTATAGTCCCAGTGTGACATTAAAGTATGATGTAAAAATTTAAGATATATCTTTAGACAATTAGGATGATGGTTTAGGAATATGGTACTGAATACACTTTTTAATGATGGAGAAATTAGAAACATCTTAGCAACTGAAATTAAGAATATAAATTATTCCTTCTTTTTCAAACACAGCAAAATTATTTTGTGGTGACATTATAATTATAACTTATAGAAATAAACTTTGTTTACATCACTTTTTTATTGAAAAAAAAATCAACATGTTTCAGAAACCATGACCCTTTTGTCAGGATAACAAATGTATAATATACCTATTATTTGTTATCCTGAAGGGGCCATGGGCTCTGAAACATGTTGATTTTTTTTCAATAAAAAGTGGTGTAAACAAAGTTTATTTCTATAGATAAGTTATAATAAATTATTCCAATTATGATAATTTCGTTGTCTGTCCGTCCGTCCGTCCGACTGTCTATCGTAACTTCGTGTAACGCCTGTAACTTCTTTATAGTAATTTATATACCTAAAACTAATTCTTACATGTACTTCTGACATGTAAAAGCATCGCCATTTTTGACGTGATACAGCTGGTATATAATAAACAGTAAGACGAATCCCGCGGTGGCGGCAGTGGATAGCTAAAGTCTAAGAGTAACTGTAACCCCTAAAAATTAAAAAAAATACGTAACTTAAAATTTGGATATCCGCTGCCGTGCTACTGTTGAGTTTTCCGAGACGCCGCTGGCGACTTGTTGAGCAAATACACGGGCTGTTTGCCGTCTGTCTAATAAATATCCCAATCCGCGGGACAATCTAGCGGCTAGTGTTTGTTCGCTAGGGAGGCGCGGTGCGGGGATGCCGCAATCGATATTAAACATATTAATGTTATATTTGTGTGTATTGATGATAATATGGTTCGAGTATCCAACCTGCCTTCCAATCGCAAGGTTGTATTTATTAAAGTGAAACCTTTTTAGCCGCGGTACAGAAACTTCAAGGTCATCGTCACATAGAATTATCCTGCACCCCCTCCCCCACACATAAAATGATCTTTATCCGATTTCTAATAAGTACTTGCCTTTAGCGACTAATGGCGCCACTGACGCAAAATCTGTATATCATCATCTTTCGAACGACGCCTGTCAAAATTGACAGATTTATTGAATAGTTTTGTTTTTAGTTTAGTTTTCACTTCATATTTTGTAAATTTTCACCATATAAGTACTTATTTTGATGTTATTTGAGACGCTTTATCCATAGATAACACTAGATTATGCAAACTATAGATAAGAGAGAAGCATAATGATTGGAATTTATTTCAAATTATTTTAATACAAATTGTTGACGAATATGGTCATTTATCAGATTATCGCAAAAGTTAAGGATTAGGTTAAGTTAGTTGGGTTAGGTAGGGTTAGTGACTTAAATTTCTCAAGCGTACGAAAATTTTTTTACGTGTTTATCAATGATGAATTCGTAAATGTTTTATCGCAAAATAAACCTTTTGCTAAAACCTCAGAATTTACTATTTCACAATTATTTTGTGTCTTCTTAAATGAAGTGATAAGCTTTTTAATATTTGCAACCCACTCAATTTTATTTCATTTTTGAAATCGGTACACTTAACTATTACCTATCATGGAAAATGTTTTCGAAAAAATCGTAAGATAACCATTTTCTATAAACATGTCACCATTTGTTGTAGTCAAATTGTTTATCTCTTATGTAATGAGCATCTATATGAATGAGGTGATATTTTTATTTTCTGTCATCAAAATTTTAACTTTTAAAAAGTAAAACAACAAACAAATACACAGTACGAATAAAAATGCGGCAAAGTCTATACCGACTTGACAGTTCACTATTGCACGCGTGGCGCGCGATCCTAGCGGGAAAAAAAGCAACCACATGCGCCATTAATTCTTTTCAGCGCTGGCAACAATTAGTTTCCCGACCGTGCGGCGAGAATGCGATGAGCGATAACCCTGCGCCCGAGTGAAAAGAACCCGGCGATCAGAGGTGTTGAAGAGAATCCGCTCGCATCAATCGTCGGGCTGTTTTCCCGCTGCCCGCGGCGGCCATCATCATTACGGCGCAGAAGCGGCGGCCGAGTGTTGCCGCATTGTGTCGTCGCTTTTCCCGGCTAATGATACAAATTTCTCCCGCGCTCCGTGCGGCGCGAGGTCCGCCGTTGTTTATCGCCTTGTTCCGAGCTGTGCGGGCCGGGGTGGCCAGCCTGCGTGACGAAGGTCGGGACAAAACCAATGAAACTATAAAAAAAGTAACCAATAAAAAAGAAGTTTTTATTTTACTCCCTTTCTTGTTTTATCAGGTTTCGTGTACACCAGACGCGTCGGAGTCTTTTCATACAACTTACTCAGTTGTAAGGAAAAACCATCAAAAATTTGAAAAATCCAAAATTATGCTATAATTATTAATTTTTTTAACGAAAATTTGACAGATTTTCTTGATCGTCGCGACGAGTCTGCTTGCAAAGTTTCAGCTCGATTGGATTACCGGAAAAGGGTTAAAAATCGATCCAAAGTTTTTTCGACGGCAAGCAAGCAAGCAAGCAGACGCCACGAGTTAAAAGAAAGGGAATAAAAAAATAGGTGCCTTTTTGATGTGTAACATCTTTCCTCTCGCTTTCCTGCAATTTGTGGCAGTGATTTTGTGAAAAAGGACGGAAATGCGTAACAGGAAATAGGACACCGGGGAAGCGCGCGCAATTTCATTTGACCAATGTGCGCGCGCAGAGCGCGCGCGATGGAAAAAAACCCATCGTTTATAAACAAATCAACGTCCAGCAAGTGCCATTTTCGCACGCCCACTTCCAACAGCCAGCCCTTCTGATTTTGTATATATGTTACGTGGCTGTTGTAACTTTGATATATTTATCGAAGACGAAACTATCCAATAAATATTTTTTTACATTAATGTAAACAATAATTACCCTTAATGTTTAACATTCTCAAATTTTATGTTATTTATGTGATTATTTTTAAATATTTATTCAAAGTTCTCATGCAACATGTGTGGCGGCACGCTACCGCCATCTATGAAAATAAATAACATAACATATAAATGACCAAACACATTTCTAAATAAAAAAATATATTTTACCCACCTATTGCAGTAAAATTCAATAATAAATAAATGCACATACATTATCTTTACTCGTATTTACTAATTAATAAATATACCTATAGGAATTAGATTTTTTAAATTTTGTTGTTGATTTCTGTTGTTGCTCTACAGCATAATATGCGACTACTTAAAGGCTTGCTCGTTTCTTTATTGTTTTAATCACTTCTCTTCTTTATTTATCTGAACCATAACATATTCATTCGCAACTATGTAGATTCAGCTTACTTTGAGTACTCTTCTCTCAAACTCAACAAGTCTCTTTGAGAGCTTCTTTGAAACAAAATATCTCATTTACATTAAATGTCGGACTTTATCTGTTTTGTTCCGATGGGTAAAACTACTGAACCGACATATTCCGGGACGCGGGGGCACCCTGGTGGAAATGGTGGGAATGGCGTTCGGCAAATTGGAGAAATGTCTCGGTTTCTAAAGATGGATGCCGCCGCCGCGGTTTGGAATCTTCGAGAATTATTGTTCGAAATACAAATAATAACGCGTTTATTATCATAAGTGTTTATGAAGATGTTTCCCGAAGCATTATTTTATTTTTTGCGCCGGTAACACGGTCGCCATTGTGAAATATTTAATACGCGCCGCATTAAATCATTACTGCGTTGAATTTGTGGGGATCGGGGAGACTTAACTGTGAAGAAACAATGCGCAGACCGTTATTTTAACACGGAAAAGTCATCCGGGATGGTATTCTCTTTGTCTGGTTGTCATATTGTGAGAAAATACGTAAAAACTGTTTTACGTAATTTAATACTTGTTCGAAGAATATTTTTTCTTCTGAAAGAAGGCTTGAACGTTGTGGTGACATTATTATTAAAAAAAAGTAACCCATAAAAACCAAGTTTTTATTATACTCCCTTTCTTTGTAAAATATAACAACAATTAAAGACGAATTAAAACATATAACATAACACTAAACTTACAGTAATTTAATATATTTCTAAAATGTCAGATGTTTTGAGCTTTGATAAGACATTTCATGCTTTGAAGATTAAATTCTAAAAACATTTGTCAGTCAATTTAGATTTTCGACATTTGTAGTGAAGTACCTATAATGCATACCGACGAAAATATTCCGCGACGTTATTGGGCCGCCGTTGTTAATCAAACTTTTCTAATGATTCCAATTTGAAAAAACCAATAAAATTTCTAAAAATCCGAAATTATACTACAATTATTTTTTTTTTAACGAAAATTTGATAGTTCTTCTTGATCGTCGCCACGAGTCTACTTGCCAAGTTTCAGCTCGATTGGATCACGGGAAAAGGGTCGAAAATCGATCCAAATTTTTTTTTGACGGCAAGCCGGCAAGCAAGCAAACAGACGCCACCAGTTAATATAAAGGGAGTAATAAAACACGAATCACTTCGTTTTCACCACTTTATTAGATTATACAATCTACATGTTTCGAGAACAATTTTCTCTTCATCAGGATTACACAAACAATCCTGATGAAGAGAACATTGTTCTCGAAACATGTAGATTGTATAATTTAATAAGGTGGTGAAAACAAAGTGCTTTGTGTTTTATTTTAACATTTAATACCTCAATGTCTTTCTCACGAATATCCGATTCATTAAAAGTGACCAATAATTTAAAAGTATATATATTGAGGGTAGAAAGCCAAAAGGGTGTTGGTGATTATTTAGAACTTTACAGGAGAGCAAAATAATGATTTATTAATCTAATTTTGTCAATATTTATTTTATTATTAACCAATATGGAAATCGTTTAATAATAAAAGAAACATTGACAAAATCAGATTGACAGAACTTTCTTTAGCTCTCCTGTAAAGTTCTAAATAATCGCTAACGCCCTTTTGGCTTTCTGCCCTCGATATTTTGCTCTGTAAAGTTTGTCACGGAGTTGCGAATGAAGATGTAATGATTCAGATGAATAAGTAATTAAAACAATTAAAATCAGAAAAATTCAATATCTCGGACATGTAATGAGACATCCAGAGAAGTACGAGATCTTGCATCTCATAATGCAGGAAAAGATTGCTGCAATTCGGGATCCTGGAAGCAGGAGAACTTCACGGATGGAAAATCTGAGACAGTGGTTTGGCCTGTCTGTTTCGGGTCGATCAAACAAAAATCTCATAGCCAACATGGTAGCCAGCATCCGTTGAACGGATAGAGCACGAAAATAATAAAATAAAGTTTTTTCACTGTTTTTTTGTTATACTTCTTTAGTTAGGTTTTAGGTGAATGTTTAGTTATGAAAGAAAGTGCGGGCGCATGATGCGACGGAAGTTTTCACACAATGAAGCTATTTTATACCAATCTGGTTAACTTTATTACCACCATTTGGCCAAATTTTCCCGACGGTTTTTAATCGCGGTGTTTGCGAAGCTCGATAGATGTCGCCGCTGCGCTGAATGACATCCGTCTGTTTGCCGACGTATAACAGTAATCTGTGATCTGCGGATGTCGTTTTGCTTGTTGGTGTAGTGGTCATGACGCTCATCTAGTGATCTGGTGGTCGGTGGTTCGGGCCCCAGTTTGAAAATAGTAAGAATATTGATGCGACACGTATTCCGCGTTAGCATTTTATTTAAAAAAAGTCTTGCAGCTGATTCGTTTCGTGCTTTCTCACTGTACTTTGGTGGATATGCTGTGAGAAGTGCTGCGGTGTTTATTTTATCTATGCCAAAGAAGTATAACTTCTAACGCGCGTGTATAAGTACACACACTCGCTTTTTTATCATTTTTCTGTAAATCTAAAATTAACTGAATATTTTCAGATTATTAATAAAGTAAACGTTATGCCTCCTTAAGTATATATCGAACCCCTAAATAAGTTGAAATATGTTGAGCCTTAACATGGAAAAATTGGAATAAAATTGCAAGAGACAGGGAGGAGTGGAAAGCAAAAAAAGTGATGATTCAATTACAGAAGAAGGACAAGATTAAAAAGTGAAAAGATACTAGAGAAATAATTTGCCCAAAGTTTTCCCGATAATGTAATTGTCATACCTGATCATTTTGCCTTTGAACATATGCCTTTTCGTCCTATACCTATGAGATACACTAGAAGCAAGTTTACAAGATGGTTCCAAATTTTTAAAAAAAGCGACATATTTAACATACCATCCCTACATTGCACATATTTTTTCACTTCACTTCACTTCACGTTTTGGTATTTTCAAACATCTCAGTGTTCATTAGATTTGTGGAAATATTCATTCCTCTCTGGCATCCTCAAAGACGCCGAATACCCGTCACAACGTTCTCGTACATCACACCTCCAGTTTCGTGACAAATTTTGCCGGGAAAAAATTAATAAGTCGCATGTTGAATGATGCAACCTTCAGAGGAGATTAGAACTGTCAAACGCAACACAGACCGCGTCTGGATGCTGGGCGGGCGGGCGCCCCGTCCACCCTCGACAAAACTCGCTGCAGATGCTTTCGTTTCTTCATCCCCTAAGTCTCAAATCTTCCCGTGAAGTGCAATCGCTCTCCTCTTCACCTGGGTCGGGGGCCGCGCTCCCCCCCTCGAGAGGTCCGCAAGGGTTGCGGCGATCGACGGGGGGTGTGGCTCAAAGAAAAGGAAAACTCTTTGTATTTTTTAAATTCATATTTTACGGCGACAATATAAAAATTAGTATTTCAGTAATAAAAATATACGTTGCGTGCATATCGAGTGAGGGAGTAACAAAGACCGATGCCTTTTAAAATTAATATATTGTCACCGGACGACGCTGTAGGAGGCAAAATAAACACTTAAACTTAATCAAAGTTTTTATTGATTTCACAAAAAATCTGTTATTTTCTGTTCTCAAATTTACAGTTACCTTGTTTCTCGAATACTTTACAGAATTGTTATTAAACTGTTTCTTAAATCAAACTATTATAACGCTGTTTTCATTGCTTTGATCACTTTCTAGAATACTCTGTTGATAAGTACTCGTCCCATATCTATCAGTCGATCAATCACACACTGGTTACACTGCTTTACTGGTTTTAAACAATTCTAATAGCGCATTCGTGAAACGTCAAAACAAGACTCTCTCCGCCATACGCGCGCCAGATTTTTTATAAGTCACACTGCTTTCTGGATGTTTCGAGACTTTTTTCACACGAGAGTATCCTAGATGATTCCTGAGTGTTGTTGTCTTCGAGAAATTTCGAGATCGCATTTTGCCTGTATAAAAAATAAACCATGAAACAGTTAGCAACCGCCAGAATAACACTATGAATTTGATCATAATTATACACAATTTTCTTCTACTTACTAATTAAGTCTCTTTTTCTTTTGTTTAAAATTTTATATTCTTTCTTGTTGTATTATTCTCAATATGGCTAAGTTTTTCTGTATATTAATCAAGTCTCTTTTTCTTTTGTTAAATTTTTTTATTCATTCTTATTGTATTATTCTAAACATGCCTAAGTTTTTCTTCTAATAATAATGTATCTTTTTCTTTTGTTTAAATATTTTATTGTTTCTTGTTATATAACTCTTAACATGCCTTAGTTTATTTCATAACATATTTATCATTATTAACATATTTCTACAAGTAGAGACCTGTAATTGGCCATCTATATTATATTAATGTTTTCTATGCTTCTTTGTTGTCTCCCATGAATATTAAATAAATAAATATTATGACTGCTATACCCGTCAAAAAGGACGTGCTTTTATTGCATACTTCAGCCGCCAGTTAAGGCCGTGAGAACAGCGCTATCTAGAGTAGTGTGGAATCTTAATAACGTTAGTGACGGACATTATTAAATAGAGAATTATATTTTTCTTGCTGCGTGTAACTTATTATTATTTTAGTCGTTAGTGACGGACCTTTTTACGTAGAGAATTATATATTTTTTGTAGCTCATTTTCTACACCTAATCATGCCATGTGCTAGCGTCAGTGACGGACATTAGTAACATCGAGAATTATATATTTTGATTAATGATTAATACCAATGACATATGCGATATCGTAATTAATGCACTTATTAGTTTTATTACAATATTAATTAATTATTACAATATTAAAAATATCTAAACATTTAAAAAAACTAATTTAGTGTTTTCAACTTAACAAATAATAATTAACTAATAACATAGACAAGCTTAGGGAAAGCATAAACTAATTTCGAAAACGAAATGAGATCAGCTTTTGGATTGTAGGAAGTTACGACGGACAGCGAGATTATTATTATTGGGGATAATTACATCAACAACCAATAGCATATATGCTGGAATATATGCTATTTTTATAACTGCATATTCAAACAACCAAAAATTTCACTTTTTGCCGCGTCTAAAGGAGAATGACTTCAAAAAATACAATTTCGTAGACAGTCTACGACGCTGGCCGCGATCTACGCAGCCCTTGTCGTCGTAATCGCCGCAGACGTCTACGACGACAGCCCGCGGGGAACTCCCGGTCAGCGGGAGGGGTCGCGGGACATTTTGGAATTGAATTTATCCGAATAATACGTCATCGCCCGCGGACAATCGCCCGAATAGCCCGAAACGGGGGTGACCTCCTGAAGGGTCCGAACAGCGCGTGTCAAGGTGCTCATAACGCGTGCATTATAATCGTGATTCGATTTAGCTTCAATGCAAACTGCAGGAGGCGATTCGACGGGGTGAAAATTTAAAAAAATTTGACAGCTTCAATTCTGGACGCGTCTTAGATCTTTAGGTAGAGTAAAAGGAACCCACCTCCGGTATCAAATTCAGTATTCGTGAAGTTTCTTGATACTTACTAGTGATGGGTCTGCTCTGTACTCACTACTACAATGTAGTACTACATTACATTGAAGTGCACACTTCACACGTTTTGAAGTGTAATGCACACTACAAACTACAAACACTTTAAAGTTATTGAAAGTATATACTTTAAATAGTACACTTCATTTCAAAGCGAACACTACAAAGTACACACACTTCAAAGTTATCTAAAGTACGAGCACATACTTCAAATAGTTCATTTTTTAAGTGAAATTTTTGGGAAGTTGATGTAGATAAATGAATAAATCTCTGGAAACTGTAACAACCCCCCCCCCCCTCATGGTTTGAATTTTTTTTTTTAGGTCGCCAAATGTTACTTCGGAGAAAATATTGTCATTTATCTTAAATATTTTTTTAGCTCGCCAAAATTGTAGTACAAAAGTAATTGTACTACAATTGTAGTACAATTACTTCATTTCTTCATTTCATTACTTCACTTCATTAATAACACAATTACTTCATTACTTCACTTCATTTCGTAGTACTACAATTACTTCACTTCATATAGTTTTTACTACAATTGTAGTGTACACTTCTTCAAACTGGTGAACGTGTGTGTGTTGTAGTCTTCATTTTGAAATGTAGTTTTTCCCTTCGCTAATACTTACTGTTGAAATAAAGTAGACATTTGGAGACCCCACGGCAAGAAGTTGTTAACTAACATTCAAGTCATTTTGAGATAGAGATTTGCATTTCGCCTTTGAAAAATATATTTTATTGCTAATTCAGGATTAAGTTTTATTGATTTGTATCACTAAAATATCAAAAAAGTATTTACAAAGTAAAAAAAACGCATTTATGCACAAAAAAATAAAAATTTACTGATTTTCCCTAAAAAATGTAGTTAACAACCATTTTTTCGCCTCTGGAACTCATTTTTAATATAATAACACAGACAGATTTGATTTTTATGAAAAAGTGTAGTTTACATGTTCATCCCTATGATTTGAACATGTTCTAATAATTTTTAAGTTTTGAACTTATTTCCAATGGATAGAGCGTACATTATTTAGTTTAGAGGGCTTATTAACTCATTTTTGACAAAAATGTTAACTTCTTGCCATGGGGTCTTCATTTTCAGCCCTAATTAAAAATAATAAGAAGCTTCCATCTATTGTCAACGTGTGGCGCTTTACACATTTTTCTTCTTGTGTTTCTGGATCAACACACTCCCACAGTTCTTCAAGTTGCAAATCTGACTTGACTGCAAACTTCCATGCGTTATGATTTTTCCTTCCCAACAACTTCTCTATTGGAAGGTTAGAAGTCATCATTTCCACGAGATATTTTATAAGTGTATACTTTTACTTTCCGGTAATAAATTACAGATAGATATGGCCTGGGTCCATAACCTTTTGAAATGAAACAATATCACTGAATACTGCCTGATTTATTATAAAAGTAACAGATTACTATTTATCAGAATATTTTAGCATTATTCTGTGATATAGTAACATTTCAACACTTACTTACTTACTAACTTACATTACGCCGTTTAGGTAGTAGCCGTTTAGGGGTAGGCAGGATAGAGCGCCACACTTATCTGTCCTAACGTACAACTCTCGCCTCATCCACATTCGTACATCTTCGCATGCAAGCTGGACGGTTGTTGAAGCTTCTAACTGGTCATGCCACGTCTTCCACGATCGCTCTCTCTTTCTGGCGCCGTCAACACTTGCATTATATATCTTTCTTACCATTCTCTCCTCATTCATTCGCTCAACACGCCCAAACCATCTGAGCGGCACGGAAAGCAAATGAAAACACTGAAAATTAATTAGCGATTTATTAATTAGTGATTAATTCATTATTAAATGGACAAAGTCACTTATCACGCAATGAAGTTAGCGCTATTTTTTAAATCACACTATTTCGTAAGCTATTACTCGTCCATGAATATTTTATTATCGCTGGAAACAATTAATTTATGGGAACGCTTGAAATAGTCGCATTTATTTATTTCGCCACAAAGGTAAAAACTTGCTCGATATCTGTCGCTCCGAAATGTGTTTACTTCGCACCAATAGAAATATAAAAAAAACTCTTCCTTTTGCGCGGCGCGGTGCTGCTTTATATACGTGGTACGCTGTTCTTTCGAACTCCCTAGAAGATTTTTTCCATCTTGGTGTTTAGGAGAAGATTCACATCGCTTCTATGCTGTTCCAGGCGTCAATATCTTTCTCAAATAAATGTAAATCCCAGTATAAAAATTAAATATTTCTATCAAGTTTGTAACTGTGTATATTTATGTAAACATTTTTTAGAATAGTTAATAAAAAACATCCACGCATAATAGTAATGAAAAAATATAATACAGATAAACACGTCGATGTCAAACAGAGGAATTAAAATAATGCATCCAACAATGCACCAATATGAGATAATGGATTGATTGAAGCATGAGACGTTAAAGGCGCTGCATCAGACTGCGCGACCAGCAGCCTCGTCCCAGGATATCTCCCGCAGCTGTCAGCGTGACGTGTCATCTGATCTCATCCTGACAGCACTGTCATGTCAGATAATCTAAAATCTCCCCCTCCTCGAATGGACCGATTGACGCACAATAATCTTTAAATGCAGGGCATTATTATGGAATATTTTCAATTATTATTTATTCGTTTATCAATGTTTTTACAGTAATACATTTTTTTAAAATGTATATATTTCCATGCTTGCTTGTTGGCTTAGTAGTTAATACATTCATCGGTGATGCAATGATCGGGTCTCGCTTTTTTGTTATGATGAGTTATTTATGATTGAGTTATCAAAATAATCATTTTAATTAAATTAAATTAATTACCTTTAATAAAAATTCCGTTAAGCATTGAAAAACTTGATTGCAAGTTGTTTTACATTAAGCAATGCTATAAAAACACAAGTCAATCTAATGATATTGGAAATGTTTTTATAAAATTAGCTAATTTAGTTTATAAAATGATTATAGATAACTATGATTATAGTTGATTATGAAATTTAAATCTGGTACCTACCTACGTTTGCAAGAAAATATTTTTAACTTGATTTTTTATAATTTTTCACAATTTTCTTGGTTATGATCATATCTCCTGTTCCCACGGTACAAGTCTTTCGCATATTGGAGAGATCTTAGCAATTTACCGATAATTTTTTTCACAAAATTTTTGTTTACGAATCTAGAAAATCACAAATTTGTATTGTAAAGCTAAATAATCAAGCTTTTTTCGACACCAGTTTCATTTCTATATGCTGATCCCAAAAAAGATTACAACCACTTTCATGAAAAAGTGATTGAACTATCCCGAAATCTTTCTACACGAATAAAAAAATTCTTCAAAAAGATCAAAATGATTTTGTGGTGACATTATTAATATTATAATTAATAAAAATGTACTTTGTTTTTACTACTTATGTATTGAAAATATCAACATGTTTCAGGTCCAATGGTCCCTTCGTCAGGATACAATGTATACTAACAAATTAAAAATCAAATTCGTCAGGATACAATGCATTCTAACAAATTAAAAATCAAAAACTATTGTTATTCATTTCCCATATATTATTTTTTTATATTTCTATTGTCCAAACTTCGATTTTTTATTTTTTGTTTGTTAGTATAACATTTTGATATTGTCAGTTATTATACTAGCTGTAACCCGTCAAAAACGACGAAACATTGGTTCATCTTTGCTAAACCCTAGTGTAGGTATATTTATAATATTTTGTCGGTCCACGGAGACCGTAACAACATGCGTAGAGCGGCCAGTTCGGGTTTGCTGGCCCTGGGTTCAAGCCCGTTACGGGGACAGACAGACACACGGACAGACGGACAGACATCGAAATTATTGTTTGATTAAAAAAAAAAGTTTTAAAACTAAATGGCTTTAATACCCTAATCAATATTGTTTTTAAAATATCGCCCAAAATATTACAATAATATTTAAGCTGTATGAGTTTAAAAAATATTGATTATATTGTTTTTATATATCTACTTTTTTATTTAATTATTTACACCAATATGTTTCTGAAAAACCTTTCCATCGTCAGGGTGTTGTATTACTTAAAAAAAAAATTTAAAATTAAAAAAAAATAACCTTAAGGAGATCGTCCGGCTAAGTCCCTCCATTTTTTATATTTCCGTATTTTTAATATATGAAACCTTATTTTTCGTATTTTTAATATATGAAACCTGATGAATAAATTTTAAAATGATATATTACTATCCAAAAATGTTATAAAAACGCAAGAGAAGATATGAGAAAAAATTGTGAAATTCGCTCACTACCGGATCATCGCCTTGATAGCATGCATAGACAAAATATCGTCGGCTTATTGTATCGCATTTTGTCAGAATCTTTGACGTAAAAGAAGAAGATGAGACTGATATATCCATAAACTTACCATAAAGGAAATTAGAGTGTTCCACAGCAGTTTTTTTTTAAAAACAATGGAAAGATTTGCTTCCTGATGCGGAAAAACACAATCTTTGACAGGAAGATTTATATTCAATCGACATTTGTGCATTCTTCGTGTGTAGAAATCATAATACCTACCTTTCAGTACATAGTACCCTTTACGCTTTATGAGTTCTTAACCCCAATTCCTATCCCGCATCCTGCTCCGGATATTTACAGCGTCTTTCCCTTCCTGTTTGCCTTCATCTCGTTCCACTGCGATCTGACGCGATTTTTTTTATATACCTCCCCGTGTTCTTATTTAATCATGGCAGGACAGCGGCATCGCAGATCGACAGGAGGTCTTATTAGTGCTTCGTGTAGGGTGGTAGCCTTTATTATTTTTGATGGTCGCAATGGCATCTGTTTGCTAATAATCTCCTTCTATTTGTCGTGTTTCTTGTGTATTATACTACGGATAAAAGACACAAAATTGATACGAGCCACAGAGTATAAAATTGTAGAGCATTCAATTTGTAAAATTTTACAAATTGTGAAGATGAACTGATCCATTTATTTGGCCAGTGGGACTGTAGCACAGTGGAAGACTGTCATACTAACTTACTTACCATCACGCCGTTTTTCTGCGGGAGTAGGCAGAGAGGATAGAGCGCCGCACTATTTTGTCCTGACACACACTCTCGCCTCATCCACATTCATATATCTTCGCGTACAAGCTAGACGATTGTTGATACTCCTAACAGGACTATCCTCCAGTATCTGATTAATATGATCGAGCCACGTCTACCGCGGTCGCCCTCTCTTTCTGGTGCCGTCAACACTTGCGTCATATATTTATTTATCTTACCATTCTGTCCTCGTTCATTCAATCAACATGCCCAACCTGAACGAACCTTTTTTGATTCTATCGACAATGCTAAGATCGGCTTTAAATTCTTTCCTTACATCTTCATTCTTTAGTCTATCATAAGTGGATTTAAGACTGTCATCCCTTGCACATATCTATTTACACCGCAGTTAAAATATTTATTCTTGCATAATTAAATCCGCTAGTAAAAAAATGTATTTCTTACAATAAATAGTTATTTTTTAAATTAAAATCTCCTTCCAAACCGAGTCTCGTCTTGGAAATTTTACTTCTTAGGGGTATTGAGTTTTTTTCATAATTGTTTCAAAATTAACAATCTCGTAGTAATTTTTTCAAACAAGTAATAATCATTGAAACCAGCCATGAAACCAGATTGTGCACCAAGAAATATACGTTATCATCTGATTTGTGTCTTCTGGTGTATAATACCGTGTTTTAAACCTTTCTGACCGACGTTTTGGATCCCGTTGCAGGGTCCATCATCAGGGCTGTTAATGCAATGGGATCCGAAACGTCGGCCAGAAAGGTCGTAAAAACGCGACATGATTCCCCAGAAGACACAAACCAGAAGATTCTGAGTGGCCGTGAAAACCTGAAAAAATTCTTAAATATACGTTGGTTCATATATATTTTAAAGGTCTGGTCGTGAAGCGGGTAACTGGATAATATCTTTTAAAAACAAATAAACCGACCGTAACATTTCTAATTTCCTTTAACAATAAATCAAAGATCCCTCAAAGTGATAAAACACCTCGCGCAGTCGATTTACGATGCACAGCTTTTTTTCTTTTTCATCCGGGCTTCTGGTCTTCTGGAACGGGACTCCAACTCCTGATATGTAGACCACTAGATGAATTTTGAAATAATAACATCAAGTTGCTTCAAGCAATGAGTAGCGTTTGATTATTTATTTCTTATTCTCTGGTTTTATCGGTAATTTTCCCCTATAATCCAAGCTAGCAGTTTTACCTGTTACCAGATTAAATTACTGTTTTGTTACAAAACGCCATACTGTTATTGGATCAGTATCTCCTCCCTAGTTGCTATGTCGTGATCTTGGACTTATTTAGATCTAGTAACAAGTGATTTTATGAACTTAGTCCATCCACCTTGTTGATGAATGTTTCGCCTATTCTTCATTTTTCCTTTTTTCCAGAGTGATTGTCATCTTTTTATCGCCATTATTTTTTTTGCACAATGCTCCCAAGAATTAATTAAGGAAAGCAAAATGAATCCATTGAGCCATTATACGCCCTTTCATGGGTTTTCTCTTATCGTCCATAAGTGAAAAGTTATGGAAGGTATTTCCTGGATAGATGATGAATAGTAATCCTGTGCACGTGATCGTCTCCCTCCGCATAGGAAGAACTGCAGGCGTAAGAATCAATAAATCATTCTGTCTTAATTTGTTATATTACAAAAAGTGTCAATCAAATTTGCGTAATATTGTTCGTATGAACTGGTATTTGAGGACGTAGGAGCAAAAACGAGCAATTTGATTGTAAATTGTTTTTTGTATGTTGTGTTTTAGTGAATTGTGAACAAGATATATAACAAAACTGTCACAGAAAAAATGGTAGATGAAGCAGAAGAATATCGACAAGAGCGACCAAATCAATTCGAATGACAGGGGTCACTCGACAGAACAAAAAACAGTGTCTAGCGCTTAATCACTATCGCAGTGATGTCCTTAGCCACGGAATATAAAATGATTATTTTTATTTACATATTAACCTCGAAATTCGAACGTCACTTTTAAATAACACAAACCGACAGATTTCACAAAACGCATTTAAATTTTTTTTATTAACAAGACAAAATTTTCCATTTATTCTGTGCGAATGTATCAGGAGCACATGTGAGCCATAGGATCGACTGAAAATCGATGAAAATAAATGCGGAAAAAATGCCAACTACTTTTCAAATGTATGTCTTTCTGATACCTTAGCTGGAAATGTTTTACTTCAAAGGCGCGATTAAAACACGATAACGAAATTTTATCAATATTTTTTTTAATCAGTGTAGTTGTTCAGTTGGGGTAGTGTTTGTTAGTTGGGAGTTGGTGCTCCTGCAGCCCTGACTAGATAATGAGTTGCAGGCGTTAATGGTGGCGCGGAGTGGCGCTGCCAAGTGCCGGCGCTGCTTCTCCTAATGAAGGACTTTCGACGGCACTCCTCACAATGGGCGAGGGCCACTTGGCCTTGCTTCGTTAAATGAAGAGTTGGGCGCAGCGACAGCCCCGCCAGGGGTATTCAAATCAGCACCCTTACACTCGCAATATTTTTCTCAAAATTAAATTCACTGATTTTTGCAACGTTTTAGTGATTTTATTATTTATCGTCGCAGACCATAAAAATATACAGGGTCTACCAGAGCTAGCAGCAGAAACTTGTCAGGTAGATTCCTGATTATGTTGTGAGTCTAAAATGTTCAAGCAACCATGACCTAATATCAATAGTTATGAAGATATGCAATATCAAAATTTGCATTTTTTTTTCAATATTTCTTACTTATTTTTTGCAAAAAGTTGAACTATCATTATAGTAACTTATGTCGAGTATGAAAAGTTTATTCCCTTTAATACAAGTCAAATAAAATGATAAAAACTTTGCAAAAATTGAAAAAAGTTATTTTTTAAAAGGTTTTTATCATTTTATTTAAGTATACGTATTTAAGAATACGTCGTTCGAGTGATTTTCCGTGTTCGAGTCCCGGTAATGATTAGATTTTCCTGGATATCTCCTGTATAAGTGAGATATATAAATTTGATTAAATTAACACTGAAGTATGTTTAGAAAAAATCGCACATTACAAATAATATATTTGCAATTTATAAAATAATATTTGCAGAAAAATAAAATACCTTTAAAAACGCATGTCTTCAATTTTGGCTGACAGTCGATTCTCAATGGAGAATTGAGACGTGCCAATTGTTTCGCCATATTTCCCGTTGATTGTTTAATTGAAACAATTATCGCGGCAGTCCTGCTGTCAGTGCTTCATCACGTTGAGGACGAGACCAGCCTCTCAGCTCTTCAGGATTCCTGAATGAAAAGGTCCTAGCGCATTCTGCGATGCTGCAAATAAGCTTGATAATTAATCATCCACCATTTATTATATTTGATATCTTTGAAACCGTATTACAATATTGTCACAAAGAGATGATACCTATATCAAAGTGAATTTTCTTATAATAAATAACTCAGATGATTCGTCGCACAACTCAACAATATTCAAATAAAAATAACTAAAACAAAATGCCTTTTCGAGGTTATACTTCGTTGATAGTTTTTCATTATTGCATAGGTAGTTTCTGTAGTAAGAGACATTTGTGCTTCATGCTGTTCGTAGTATAAAAAATATTCGTCAAAGAAAAAATCAAAAAGTAAGTAAGTTTGTAGAACTTCATAATCATATACCTATACGTAAATAAAATACTTTTAGGTATTGATTCTACAAAGTTATTTTATTTAATACGTTTCTATTTATGAGGTCTTTATCAATCTAAAAATTTAAATCAAAATATTGTATTTTTACTCCCTTTTTCTTTTAACTCGTAGCGTCTGCTTGTCTGCTTATCGGCTTGTCTGTTTGTCTGCCGAAAAATTTTTTCCCGTGATCCAATCGAGCTGAAACTTTGCAGGCAAACTCGTGGCGACGATAGAAATGATCTAACACATTTTCGTTAAAAAATTTAATAATTAAGTATAATTTTGGACTTTTTGAAACTTTAACAATTTATATATTGTTTAATTTTCGAGCCCGGCGCGTGGAGTAGGCGCAAAACTCGTTTCAATGAGAAAGGGAGTATAATAAAAACTTGGTTTTTATGGTTTAGTTTTTTATCAATTTAAATCTGTAGTGAAAGGCAGGTTTATAAACTTTTGCATGGAATGACGTGAGACAACATTATTCAATAGGAATTTTTAGAGGTTTATAATTTTTTCACTTCATAAAACATGCAAGTACCTAATAGTTTTGTTTCATCCCCAATTATATTTTAATGTAACCTATTCATAATAGAAAAAGGCAGCAGTAAAATTATATATTATAATTAATAGTTAAATAACGTAGAATGTCTCATAATAGGAAAATTTCACATATTACAAATACCGATGAAAATATATGAAATAGATTCATAAATATTATATAATTGTATTAGGTATATGAATCAGTATGCATAATGTGGGGTAATGTTTTTTATTCATAATTGTTAATATAAAAATCTTTAATAATATGACTTAATATAAACGCACATGATTGGTTGTGACGTATCAGCGTTTTTGGTATAATGCTTTAGTATTTGTGTATCCTGGGTACCGTACAATTGTGACGCACCTACTCATACTAGTGAAATACGTGTTTTGGCGGAAATTTAAAATGTTAAATTTCAAAAATTTTATTCTCATAATATATGCAGACAATTTTTTTTCGTAGACATATTTTCTAGACTAAAGTAAAGATTATTCTATTAAAAAAAAGTTAAATTTCTCTATTATGATTGTTTAAAAAAACAGCAAAACAGCTGTAAATAAAATACATAACTCGGGCTTCAAAAAATACTTAGATGTATATCGATAGTCCTCAAGGAGAATCGAACCCGGATCCCTTCTGTATGAAAAGCCCACTGAACTACTAAGGCCACTAATGAATTTCTTGGTTATCTGTTTTTCAAAGTCTGGAAGGATGTCCGCCCGAAAAAGTTGCTTGTGAAAAACGAAGAATAACTCGATGGAAAATTCAAGAAGCAAATGACTATTCGTGTAGGTCCCCGATATCTCATGCTGTAAGACACCATTGTGTGGTTGTGGCATTAGCGAGAAATATGAACGAACGGACCTTAATGTCCGCATAGATTACTTATTAAATTAAAGCCGACATGGTCTGTGGTGTCCGCTGCGGATTTTCACAGACAAAGTTGATTATAGAGTGGGCTTTGTGAAATTGTCCACAAAGAGCTTGCGGGTACCTACTCTTGATGCCATGCGACAATGATTTATTTCATTACTTTCTATTTGGGAACATGTAATATTATATAGTTATCAAACGCGTGCGGCCAGTAGGTATTAGGTATATTGCAGCATGAAATGTATGTTAAGATATATTATCACAGTGCATTAATTTGAAATACCTGGTCCATACACATCGTTGACGGAACAAGTATTTCTTTGCAGCATTAGTATCACGACGGAACTCATATAAGGAAAAAACATGAACTTTCATTTTTTTCGTGGATGCAGACACAGCAATATCAAGGAGAAAAAAAACAGCGCGAAAATAAATAAATAACTAATTTTGAAAAATGAATGTCGTAGGTTTAATATGTGGGGTATAAAAGCAAAGGCAGCAATGTCTAAATTAATTTGAATGCAGACATCGAGGATTACTAATTTATAATGTACTGAACTCGAGATTTTAAAGGAAACAAAGCTTATAAATTGATGGGAAACATGATTTTGGAAGGGAAATCTAGAACTCATTACATTTTAAATTAGTAATCCTCGATGACAGCATTCAAAACATTAAAAAAAAAAATTGGATATTGCTTTCTTTGCTTTATATCCCACATATGATCTTAATATGAATTTGAAATTACAAGTCGAATGCAAGATATCGAACTTCAAACTAACCAGTATTAGAAAACGGCAATTGCGTAGGTTTTTTTTATATTTTCCAAAAAAATACAAAATTTAATGTTTACTTGATAGAAAATAATTTGTATTTCTTGATTTTGTTTATTTGTTTATTTGTGGGTGAGCAGCTTGTGGGCTGATATACCCCAGGTTTTTTACAATGTCATTTAAATATCAATTAAACAGTACTAGAGAGAAAAAAAACAGAGAAAAGAGGAAAAAATTGCGATTATTATAACAGAAGAAAAAAAGAAACCCATAAAAACCAAATTCTTACTATACTCCCTTTTTTTGTAAAATATAACAATAATTAAAGGCGAATTAAAACATATATTAGGTCCTTACATATGAAATTGGCGTTTTGCCGTACTGGCAAATTTGATCTCAAATATCTTCTCTTTGGTTAGGAATTCCAAATCCAAATTTATACAGCTATTTACTCATGTATTTGTGTTTTGAAAATTATAATTCATTTGTTTTTTCCTCAATTGTTTTTTTCTTTGCGTCACTCAGTTTACAAAATGAAAAACTTAAAATATCGCGTTATTTACGAGTACGAGTTCCACCGTGGCACCAGTGCTGCAGAAACGGCTCGAAGGATTAATGATGTGTATGGCGACGGTGCCGTAAAAGAAAACACAGTGCGTTTTTGGTTCCAACGTTTTCGTTCAGGAAATTTCGACCTGCAGAACAAGCCCCGTGGACGGCCGGAGACCAAAGTTGATAATGAAGAATTGAAGGCTATTGTGGAAGCGGATCCATCGCAAACCACATCCGAGCTAGCTGCAGGCTGAGGTGTTAGTGATAAAACTGTTTTAATCCACTTGAAGCAAATTGGTATGGTGAAAAAGCTTGAAAGGTGGGTACCTCACGAATTTAGTGAAGCAAATCAACAAACGCGCGTTGACTGCTGCGTTGCATTACTCAACCGGCACAATAATGAAGGGATTTTAAATCAAATCATTACCTGTGATGAAAAGTGGATCCTGTACGATAATCGGAAGCGCTCATCGCAATGGCTGAATCCTGCCGAACCAGCCAAACCATGCCCCAAGCGAAAATTGACTCCAAAAAAGTTACTTATGAGCATTTGGTGGACTAGTGCTGGTGTCGTTCACTACAGCTTTCTTAAATCTGGCCAGACGATTACGGCAGATGTCTATTGTCAGCAACTGCAAACCATGATGGAAAAGCTAGCTGCTAAACAACCGAGGCTGGTTAATCGCTCTAAGCCACTGCTGCTTCATGATAACGCTAGACCACACACTGCACAACAGACAGCTACCAAATTAGAGGACCTTCAATTCGAATGTCTAAGACATCCACCGTACTCTCCGGACCTTGCCCCAACAGATTACCATTTTTTTCGAAATTTGGATAACTTCTTGCAAAGGAAAAAATTCAACTCCGATGGGGCCTTCCAAACCGCCTTCAAAGATTTTATTGATTCCCGTCCGAATGGTTTTTTTAGTAAAGGGATCGATGAACTACCTATGAGATGGCAAAAGTGCATAGATAGCAATGGTACATACTTTGATTAAATAAATATATTATAATAATAAAAAATCGGCATTATGTTCCTCCCATACTAAACGCCAATTTCATATGTAAGGACCTAATATCATAACACTAAACTTACAGAAATTTAATATATTTCTAAAATGTCAGATGTTTTGAGATGTCAAGATTTTGATAGATTCAATTATCATCAATATCGTACCTTATGAATTTCCAGCGTCAAATGATTTAGTCAGAATCAGATTTGAGTTATGTAGAATTCTTCAAAACTAAGCATAAATCTAAAAGAAATAAATTATTATTTGATTTTTTCCCAAAAAACCCAATTTTGCTGTCATCTGTGAACCAATTGTTTTGTAAATTTTCTAAATTCGTAGTGATGTACCTATTATACCGACGGAGTAATTCAAATTTAGAAAATATTCCGCGACGTTATCGGGTCGATTCCAATTTGAAAAAACCAATAAAATTTCTAAAAATCCGAAATTATACTATAATTATTAATTTTTTTTAACGAAAATTTGATAGATCTTCTTGATCGTCGCCACGAGTCTGCTTGCCAAGTTTCAGCTCGATTGGATCACGGGAAAAGGGTCAAAAATCGAACCAAAGTTTTTGTTGACGGCAAGCAAGCAGACGCCACGAGTTAATATAAAGGGAGTAAAGAAAAGATAAAAAACAATACATATATAAATATAATCATTGATCTGTTTCTAAAAATTTGTCTAGTCTTTTTTTGTCCACTGTGGTTGCTTCAATGACGTTTCTTGGTAGCTTATTCCAGCTATCAAACACACGGTTTGAGCTTTCTTATTTGTTGTAAAGGAACTCTTAATACCTACATAAATTTTTTAATAATAATATTTGTATTGTCTTTGCCCTTGTCTTTAAAAGAGAAGTATGGGGAAAATATTTAGTTTGTATATACTCTTTTTGATAAAAATGTCTTTGATTGTTTTTGTAGTCATTTTTTATCTATAAACTTTCTGATGCTATCCGGTATGCTGTTAAAATATTTTTCCCTAGATATGTATAGCTAGTGATGTTGCGCTAATGAGGTTTTAAAATTTTATTGTGAATATGTGTTTTTGTCGTGTGTGATTTTCAGTTATAAAACTATGCCTGTGCCTTTGTATGTATTTTTTTTTGTATTTCTCCGGAATAGATCTATAAATTTTAACACTTTTTTTTTATTACTAGATGTGTTGGATAATCCATTTGTTTTCTTAATATTATTTTGATTGTACAATTTCCAGGTTAGTTCTTTTAGTTTTAATTTATTATTATAATCAATGATTTATTAAGACCTGAATAATATCTATGATAATAATTGTGATATTAGGATTTCGAGGCACGATTTTATTGTATGATATGATTCAATACGCGCGTGATATGATACATCATATGATACATGATATTGATTTCAAGTAAGCACATATTGGTTCAGAAAAGATGAAATGTTTTTAATTTGTTTATTTTTTTATTTTATTTATGTATAGATAGGACAGCACACAGTACTTGCAAATAATAATATATAATATATATAATAAAATAATAAATAAAATATAAAAATACAATGCAAAAATTAATTATTTCATTGAACAGGAAATCATCATAATATCAAAAACATGCACCTCTTACCTGCTTTACCTAGTATCATTCACCAAAATATTTTTAATTATAGACAATACAGACAATAATTGTTGCCAAGACGCCAAGTAACCTTCGTAATATCCAATTTTTTCCCTTTCAACATCAATTTTGTAACGAGATGCTACAAAAAATTTACACACTGTACGAATCCCTGATAATATCACTTGGAACAATACTATAGAATGATCGATAATAGTCTACAGTATCTAGAGTTGTCTACAGTATTCGGGAAGCATCTACAAACGTCTAAAACTGCCTAGAAGTGATGGGAACCTTCTTCTAAGCACTAGAATAATCTAGGAGGTTCGAAATGTGATATTTGGTAATAAAAGCGGGAATAAATCGCGGCGCGCGAGTTTTGCTTTGACCGTTCGATCAGTGCAAAGTATCTACGCACGGGACGACAGCCGGGGTGCCCAGTCGTGGAATAGCGGTGCGACAGATTTTTTTTAAAATTTAAAAATATAATAGAAACCTGAAAAGGTTTATGGATAACATTTTTTAGATGATTCAATATAGCAATATAATAATAATATAATTTATATCCAAAAACATTTTTTATAATTTGCCGAGTTCTAGTATTTTTGTCACATCTGTTTTGAATTTGTCATATCGAGCGAAATAATCGGGAGAGTACTTACCAAAGTGGCCAAATAAATAAATGCGATACTAAAGTTTTCATATACGAGTTATATATTGCGAAATAGTGTAATTTAATGAATAGCGTTTAGTTTGATACATGTTAAGTGACTACGTCCATTTAATAATGGATTAACACTAATTAATTAACAAACTTCCATAATTCGTTTATGTTATAATGTTTAATTAATATACATGAATTAAAATTCTAAACAAAAATGTAGGAGAATCCTGCGTGGTAAACCCTTTCGGAGATATGAAACAGATCAATGTCCAAATTGATATTTTTCCACATAGCGAAAACTCTTCCAACAGGCGTAACCATCGGCAGGTTGGTCCTGTCCTGATAGCTGTATATTAAAATGTGAAACAATCTATGTTGACGCCAAAATTGACGAAGCGTACAATGTTATATAAAAGCGGTCAGTACATGGTTGCTATAACAGCGCAAGCCAATGCAAATACACCCGTTCGTCTGCCTGGAACCATAATTTAGGAAATATTTATTTGTAAATTAAAAGTTTTCACCTGCGTGTGTGCTATGAATACCGAGCAATTGATAACTAGTAGGTATAAACCAAGTAAAACATATGTCGATACCTCCGTCATAAACTTAAGAAAATGTTGTATTGTTTCGATAAAGTAATCTTCCTGCTCAATAAGTTCTTGAAGGCGAAATAAGTAACATAAGAAATCTAACTTATGCCCTTAATTTTCTTTTCCCTTTGTGTTATCGGCGCGTCATTGATTTGTGACCGACTATTGTTCCCTTAACGAGAACATCGCTATTTCCTCCGAAGGGCCCTTAAGTAAGCAACAGTTATCGAGAGGCGATATTCCGCACTGAGAGACAATGAAAATAGATTTCCCCAAAGTGGGGAAAACGAAAGCTGACAACACTTAAGAACAAAAACAATCTGTCAAAATAGCGAGCATTGTCTGCGGCATTATTTGTCTGTGGCAATCGATTGTTTTCCATCTAGGGAGTTTATCTGTGGAAATGAATCATCTGTTTTTGCGGGAAAAGATGGGCGCCGCCGCGATTTATTAAAGGCATTATTTCATTTGGAAAATAATAGGTGTAATCTTTCAATTGCCGGTCTAGGAACTACATCTGTTTACCTGAAAATATAACGTTGATTATATGTGGCTGAGATATGTATTGTATCACACCTTTGTGAAGAATATATTCAAAGACTGAATCTGTAGCATTTTTGGCTATATCCAAGATAATGATCCCATAGCATATACAACGAAAATGATTATTTCACTATATTACTGAATGTGCTAATAACAAAATGAAAGATAATTTACGTTTAAAAAGTAAGTATTAAATTAGATTACTTTAAAGTTTCGAAAAAAGCACTGCATATTTTGACATTTCATAGGCAATGTATGAGGTTAGGTTAGGTTATGTTTGGTTTGGTTAGGTCATTAGGTTTGGTTAGGTTAGGTTATTAGGTTTGGCTTGTTTAATTTAGATTACGATTATTTTAGTTAGATTAAATTAATAGGACATTAAATTATATAGTGAAATACTTTTTTTCATTGTATGAACAATGGGACCATATTCTTGGATTATTCCTTTCTCAGTCTGAACAAGTCAATAATTATACCAAAGATAATAAATTTCCACAGCATCAGGCATATCTGAAGAAATTTGTCATGCGAAGTAAGCAATACTAATGATCGAAAGTAAAGCATGGAATTGGCAATGAAAGAACTAAAGTAAAGTGAATATGGTCGCTCAAAATAGAGTACAGAATGAACAAATTAAGAACGAATGTAGAATGTAGGTTTCTCTGTAATCGGTGAATTGTCAGAATAAACTGCGTTTTTGCGCAATGCCGTCGCTTATTTGTAAAGATCCGATTTCCTCGAAGTTTCCGGCATAGTTTCCCTTATTCAAGTTCTTTCTAAATTAGCTTTACTTATTTATAATGTACTGAATTGGAGATTTTATAGGAAACATAGCCTGTACATTTATAAGGAACATGATTTTTGAAGGAATAGATATATTAAATGTAGAATTAAACAGCTACAATCTACATTAATAATCATTGGTGACTTGCATATAAAATATATATTATTTTTTGGATATAGTTGTCTTTGCTTTTATACCCAACATGTGTAGTTCTTAGTGTTTGAGAATCTCAGGAAAATATTATTTCATTGCCTTTCCATAAAATAATTAAACATTAAACAAATCTATTCTATTAATAAAAATATATTTACTAGCAACATACATATTAGTCAGTGGCGGACTGTATAGTGCCATGAGTAAAAAATCAACTTGTATAAAAATGTACTACCTATGTTTAACGCGAATTTTTTTTACAAGACGTTTAGTTACTTTTTTAAATCTACGTAGATATATTATATGGATCAAATATTAAATTTTTATTTTTTTCCAGAAATTTGAATTACGAACATAGTTTTTAAAAGGGGAATGCACCCCCCTCCAGTGCACATTGCAGGCTGAGCAGGAAACTGGTTGAACAGGTTCCGGTGACGAGTCCTGTCGTCAGTCAACAGAATGAAAAGCGAACCGTCTTCCACTTCTGCGACAAGAGTCTGTCTGTCTGGACGTTGAAGTCGCGGCGCGGACACATACGTCACCTCTTTTGTTCTCAGCTGAGACGGCGATACGCCGCCCGCTTCCCTCCCCCTCCCCCGCCCTTTGGAGGCCCTCGCCGCGGCAATTAAATGTAATTTACTCCTTATTAAGTGTAAGTCGGTAGGAATGTTCCCGCCGCCAGATAGAGACATCTCGGATTCCTCCGCAGAAGTACTTCCCGGGAGGGGTGTGAAGATGGCCGGTTCGGGTCCCGGCTAAAGACACGGCGCGCCGACACGCAACGCCGTGAAAAAGCGTGTTGCGGCCGACACGCTACTTTCTCCGCAATGTTCGTGACTCGTTCGTGTAAATTACGTAAATGTATCGATTTGTTGCTCGTATGCAGTCGAGTGCAGTCAGGTACGTGTCTGCTTTGTCTTGGATGATTAATTAATTGAATAGTTTTTACATTCGTAATCCTCATCGGCATCGTCAACCTGTGTGATAGCACTCCTGGATTTAGGCTCGTCCCGGTGATCACAAATTATCTCTTATCATTATCTGTTATTCGTGACTCTTCTCATGTACGTTCAACTAACATATTTTCTGCTGTTGTGAGGTGGAAGAAAATTATCAAGCAAATTTATAGGTCACAACCGGTAGGAAAATCTTATATTTTTGCTACCATTCATACATACAGGTCAGGAACCAAAACTCAACTCAACGAGATTCCTCATTATTGCTATCGCTTACGCTATGTGTGAATAAGACATCCAGATCTAATATGAATTTGTAAAGCTTTTGTTACTGAATATTCAAACATTGTCAGGGGGACAGGAAGATAATCGTTCCTCTGGCAGCTGCAGCTGCAGCAGCGTTTGAGATCTTTTTATAGTAGATAAGGTATTATGCTGTATCCTTTTTCTTCAACAGGCCAAGATACCTAGTTGATTAAGCAAAAAAAGTCGTAAAAACACTCATACTTACGCTTCCGAAAACAGAAACAACTCTGAAAGATAAGATAAAAGGACACTTTAAATATTTTGGAAAGAAAAATTCTGATGTAAAGTGATCCAATCAAAGTATAAAAGACCAGTAACCAACAAATAGTGATTCATCTGCGTTTCTAAAGAGGCGAATAAGAAAAGGTATGTTGAAACTATCCTGGAAGTACGACGTTGTAGCTGACTATACAATACATTACAAATATTTTCGATCCCCACTTCCGGAAGCCATTTTCGTCACCATATCGTAGGAACATCATCATCGTCCGAGTATTATCGGATATCATTTGTCGTTTTTGATCTCGTCTCATCTGAAGGAAGTATAATATTGCGGCAATGGCGAGTCGAGCTTCCTGTCATTTCCTCCATCATATACAGTACACGCAATTTATCCCGTCAAATCCACCGCCATCTCCCCGCCTCATTCCGGAAACTGGCATCGGGAAACAACGTTTCACATAAAAAACAAAGGCATATTCATCTTTCACTGAGTTATTCAAAAACTGTATTCTTGTCGTTTACGGATATCATTCACAAGTTTTCTGTTTGCCGTATTTACAATTTGGTGGATGATGTGTACCCTCCTCATAGTCCGCTTTTCTCAATTAAATTTCTGAGGTACGCGTTGTGTCCTATACATTTTTGTTATTTTTTATTTTACACTTAAACTGGTCGCAGAAATAATAACTACAACCGATATTCTGACTGATTTATTTGATTCGAGAGCGCGGCGTCGTACTCTCCTGTCCCGCGTGGAGAAAGCACACGCTGGCACGCACGCGCATGCAAAACAGATTTTTTTATAGTTCCCGATACAAGGAAGTTCAGGCAATAAAGTTTATTTTAATGGTCATGGAAAGACGAAGTGCGCCGTCCAGTTTTTCAATTCTCGGTCGCGTCGAATTATACTCAGCGGAGATACACTGCTCCCGGTCTGCAGACGTGTCCGACGATTGTTTCGTATTGAGGTATGCGAAATTTTAATCATTATACGTCTCGCGTTCGATATATTATCGAGAGCGCTGCGGAGAATGAAATGGGACATCTTCGAATAAAAAAAGCTGGTGGGTTGCGCCAAAAATGCGCGATCCACGTGGCACGGCCTTTTGCTTTTTAATATTTTGGATTTTTTACTTTGAAAGGTACTACTCGCGTCGCAGATAACGATAGCTGTTAAAAATATAATTTTTTATGTACCTAAATAAGATTAAGTGGTGTGCCGCATATAAACATTTAAGGCAAAATAGCCAATATGGTATATTATTTAGATGATTTACCGTGAGGTAGAGTGTAGAGTACCGGTGAGAACGCGAAACGTGTATATTTTTATTTTTTATTTATTTATTAACGCCCTACAGGGCATTAACAAATAAATAGGTAAAGTGTACATTTATATAATGGATAGTTTAAAGAAAAAAAAAATATTACATAAAAATAATAATAATAACATAACGTGGAAATTAAATACTTAAAATACAAATATAAATATATAACAAGTATATTACAGAGCAGAAGCACAAGGAAAACATAATATAATAAAAATTCAAAAAACAAAAAGTAATAATATAGAGTGAAAAGCAAAAGCACAAGCTTAGAAGGTCATAACATAATAAAAATGTTTCAAAACATTTAGTCATCTCACTCAACCAACAATCAAAACAAGTATGTACAATATGTCCAATTTGACAAATACTAGTAATCTTTCAAAACGCCTTTTAAAATATGTTTGAATATTATAAAGTTGTTGGCAAAGACGTCAAGTTGCTCGTATCTGTTTGGTAGTCTAGGAAGCCTTTGCAGTGGCGAATTAAAGACGTAGTTGGTAGCTGCAGTTAACACGGAAAATCATGACTTCTAGTTACGCGAGACGGAACACGCAAGCAGATACGTTCTAGTAGTTGAAGATAGTTCCATTTGTTAATTTGTGTAAAAAGCGAGCGTTTTCCGTGATGGACCCTGCAATGGGAAACGTCGACCAGAAATATCTTAAAGAATTGAACAATACCCCAGAAAACACTAAGAAGAAGATTGCCAGTTCGCTAATGTTCCATAATAGGACAAGTACCAGAAGAAGAAGATGATGTATTGCTGGTATCTTTCTCTTTCCTACTTCAAACCAGAAATAATTGCCTCAATCAAATGAGAAATGGCTTGTTATGCATTTCCATTCAAGTCCCTCCATCCAGCTTTGTGGCAACCATATCGCCAAAGTCCGGTAATCGGACAAGTACTAGAAAAAGGATATTTAATGACAACTATTTTCCATAAAAAAATAGTGTTTCGGGACCCCTACAGGGTCCGAGGACGATATGAGGATTCTGGAAAGACATGAAGCGTAGGTGCATACGTGTAATGGACGATAGAGTTGTTGAACCTAAAATAATCATCTCGAGATTTTTTTTACACTTGAGTGGAGAAGTGAGTGTTCCACTTGGATTGTTCCACTATGATGAAAGCAACGGCTGAAGAACCAGGCAATAGTACAAAAAGCGTCCGCAACCTGGATGGAGGACGGTGTTCCAGTTAAAGAAACATGAAGAAGACTAGCCTTGACATAACGAACAGCTGTTATAGTTTTACCTTCAGGAAGGCAGTGCGTTATGTCTGGTTATGTAAATGATAAAATTTAAATCTAGGTCTCTGTCACGGCTTCCAGTACTAGCTCGCATTAGGGGAAAAACGTCAGGCAGATAGTCCTCTAGAAATGATCAACTTTATCGATACTATCCATCGTCCGTATTAAATCTATTTGTAACGCCACTCTCTCTTCTATATCTACGGCTGACTCTTATTCATCGCTTTGTATTCAGAAGGGCTGAGAACATTTGGAATGGTAAGCCCTGAGATAATCTTCATTTCATCTAGTGCATCTACAAGGAGACCTACGTATTCGGTCCTAATCATTTTCAGTTAACACAAGCCTCTCCGTGTTTGTTATCCTCTACCAATTCAGAGGAAGTATCATAGAGAAAGCTGGAGATGGGAATAGGAAGTCACAAACCTACAAAATAACAAAAAAATTATGAATATAATAAATTACTGTGATTGAGGAGTTCCTCAAACGACGAAACAATTAGTTTTTACACTCGACGAAGCATTTATGGATGCTAAGGGTACATAAATTCCATTTAATCAAGATAAATGTTTTGTTTCAATAAGTTTTGGAGGAAAAGGATGGGAATATTTGGAAAACAAGATATACAGATGACTTATGTAACATTTCTGAGAATTTCAGACTCTTTTTACACATGAATTTGATTACGTCCAGAGAATTCAATAGCAGAGATCTCGAAAAGAATCCTTGATGGACACCTTAATGACAGGAATAGAGTGAAAAAGCAGTTTGGCGTAAAAGATTCAGTAAAAGTGCTGCAGTTTTATAATAATTGAATGAACGTAGACAGTCGTAGAGGCAAAGGCTCTGTAGGGGCTGTATCACCATTGAAGAATTTACGCTTTTTGGAAGGCTCATCTGAAGAGCCCCACAGAAGGACCCCAGAGATGTCAAATTGGATCTGAGCCTTCTTTATTACCTTAACGAGGTTACCTCCACTCTGAGAAGTGCAGACTGCTGTAATGGCGGCCGGAGGAGAATGGCGGGGGTGGGTGTCATCAGTCTTGCCGCAGCCAGTGTGTGAATGGGCCACTTAACGGCACTCTCCGAGAGAAGGAGCCATTCTTCTCCGCCATAAATCTCGGCCCGGCACCATAATGGCGGTGTAAGAAGTCCGCAATTAAAGTCATCATTTGATCCGCCGCCGGTGATTAATAGTAATCGGTTAATTAACACATTTATACGGAGACGCGCAAGAAGTGTAACGAGCGCCATTGTGGCGCGGGATCCGATTCGAACCGCCGGCTGCCGTAATTTATAAATGTTACTGTTTTGCGTTTATTGATTTAATTCGCTTTACGTTAGGTCCATCCGTTCCGCTTCTGTGGGGAATTCGATCGACCGATTAATTTATACTAAAAACTATTTTCTCACGGAGCGATTTGGAAGATTATGAAATATTTGTTTAATTGATTTGATTTTAATTGACGGCTGGCTTGAAGCCCATTCAAGGATGCGAAATCAAAAATATATTATAAATGTCTCACAGAGACGAAATTGTATTTTTATGGGAAAGTAGGTAGTCTTTGGGTGTACATCTGTACATTTCCACCCATGATGGAATACCATGTCTACTAAATTTTTGGAAGTTGTATATATTTAAATTATACGACATGTTTCATATGTGTTGCAACAACCCTCAGCGCGGCCTGCAACCAAAGCTTTTTCATTCCCTTTAAATGACCACAGATGTCACTAATGCGACATCTATTTTTGATTTTTTTGGAGTTTGTTAGCAATATCCTTTATATGTGTAATGATATTCTTCCGAATTATTTGCATTACACTAGAATACGCCAGAAATATTCTTTCACATCTATTAAACTCCTTTTTACCAGTTTTTTCATTCAGAATATTTTGAGTATGTCCAAATTTGTTTTTGTCACAAGGACATCATTAGACATGATTAATAATATCCCTGTGAGAAAAATCCGATTGGACATAGGTAATAGGTACTCAAAATGGTCCAAAAAATAATCGCTTGAATTTTCAGCCAAATATTTGTTTATTTCATATTTCTGTGAGTATCACATGACGGACCAAAAATAATATTTCTCGGATAGTAAGACATTCAGACAAGTGTCAGATCTTGCATCTGGTAATGCAGGAAAATAATTTATGAATATACTGACTGTATATGCAGTTTGTGCGCAAGAGTACATTACAGAACATGTTATTTATTGAGAAGTCATTACTTGATAATCTTTTAAAATACACAATGAATATTAAGAATACAATAAATTGAAGTTTGTTAATTAGTTTTGGGATTACCTGTTTGGTCCAGTCTGCATAATTTTTATTTTATTTTTTTATTCGTTATTTGTTGTGATGTGTATCTATGTTGTATTTGTGATTTAAATCTGCCTTCGCGTATTTTTTTAGTATCAGTTGGTAACGAAGATTTTACACATTTTAAATAGCTTGTCAGGCTGGTCTTTATTTGTTTCTTTTTGTTTTTAATATTGGTAGTTGTTTGCTTAATCTAAATATGCTTGAAAAAGTAATCGGTAACTGTTTAAGCATTTTTTATAATTAAGTCTACCATACTATAGTATAAAAATATATTGTGTCTTGGAATACATTATTTTAAATTAGCAGTACTTTCATTTTCTTGCATGTGTCTTCTACGCGCATTGTCAAGTTGAAGTTTTTGTCTGTTGTTAGTCCCAAATATTTTATAATATTTATCTATCCTTTTCCTAGCGTGCCCAGCAACAATTATTGTAATTATTATGTAAGCAGTCAAGAGAGTGTATTTTTACTGTCAAGTCTTAGTAGAACTAAAACAGTAGATACAAATTATTTTTATTAAGAATCTCACCACCGACTCACTATCCTGTTCGATGACGAAATTTGAAACTTTACTCCTACTGAAAACGAGAACACTCGAAAAAATACGAGAAAAATCAACACAGAGTCAAAAAATGAAACAAAAAAACCAACCCATAAAAACCAAGTTTTTATAATACTACCTTTCTCATTTACTAGTGGAAACTGGTTTGGCGCTTAACCTACGCGTTGGGCTTCGGTCGGGCGACGCTACGAAAGGGAGTAATAAAAAATTTCCAAAAATCCAAAATTATACTATAATCAGGTTTTAGTGTCAACCATATGCGTCGGAATCTCCATACAACTTAGTAAGTTGTATGAAAAAAACATTAAAAATTTCTAAAAATCTAAAATTATACTATAATTGTTAAATTTTTTTAAAGAAAATTTGATAGGTCTTCTTAATCGTCGCCACGAGTCTGTCTGCAAAGTTTCAGCTCGATTGGATCACGAGAAAAGGGTTAAAAATCGATCCAAAGTTTTTTCGTCATACAAGCAGACGCCACGTGTTAATAGAAAGGGAGTAAAAAGACTTACTGTCCAAGAAGGTACATGCAATGTTCCCAGTACACCCCTGGATAGAGAGAGAAAACCCTCCACCAGACTGGCTGCAAAGTGGAGCTCCAGGAGGGCTGATGCGGTAACAGTTTATTTAGACTTCAGGATTATCGTCCAATTTAGAGTTGGTCCATACTTAATGACTGCCGCTGTGTACGCAGGGCGCTCCGTATTGAATCTGCGAGGATTACGGTCGGCCGGAGAGGTAATCCCCGCACTTACAGAACACTGCATTTGCGTTCTCAGAATAGTCCAGGAACATGCAACGTTTCTGAAAATAAAACTCGATTTATGTTACATATGCTGTACAACAGGTCCTTAAAACGGGCCCTGCATTAATTTATTTATAAATAGGAATAAAAAATTTATGGTTGAAACACTAGAAACAATGTGGAAAATAAAATAAAATATTGCATATTTAAAAAATTATATTACATGATTTTTTTAAAAAAACTACGCTCATATTTAAATGTACAAAGGTAAAAAATAAATTTTTGTACAAAAAATGTTCGCCTTACTCTTTAAATAAAAAATGGGCGCTTATGATATCGATACTGATGGAGAGAAAGCGGCTACGCTTTTATTTTACGAATGAAGCAAAAAATTTTTGAATGAAAATTTATTTTTTACTTTTAAGTACATTTAAATATTGTGTTTTTAATTTTTTTTTTATGTAAAACAATTTTCTAATTTGTAGTCTTAACGAATCATTTAGTCGATTTTGTGCTCACTGCTTTTAACACTTGAAATCTATACTTGTAAAATTTAATTTGTGGAAGTTGCAAAAAAGATACACCTAATGATCAGTAATTATACTTTTAAATTATGAAGTAAAGTTTGCCTGTGAAAGATAAAATTTCACACAAAATCACTTCCATTGGAAACTAGAGCCATCTTTTTTTGGTGAACTTTTTAACGAATTTCCCACATCAAACTTTGATTAATTAATTATAATTAATTAATCAATTAATCACTAAATCAGATAATTTATTCATGTGTGGTCATCGTGTGTTGTTATGTATGCCAATTTTTAGTTCGATTGGATATTGGAAAGTGGATGAAATATCGATTGTAAGATTCCGCCTAGACAAACAGACAAACAGTTGAAGTAGAAAAATTACCAATTTAAATTGAAAATTAAAATCACCGTGCAAGTGAAGAGTACATGGCTTCCAAGGTCGGCGAATGGTCCTGAATCATGCCAACATATCTCAAAATTGGTTTATGGTTAGCATGTAATATACATAATAATTTTCGCTATTAAATTGAGCTTGTAGGGTATTCTAATTATCTTAATGTATAATATCTCGTTGTAGAAACTTATTATTCTATTTCTTTTAATATATTATTGATCAGAAAAAGATATTTAAATATGTTTGTGAAAGTATTGAAGTGTCCACTTTGTTATTAACGATTTTGTAATGTCAATAGGTCCGTAATTATGTATGTGTATATGATAATTATACCGTAACACATTTATCGTGATAAGTATTCAGTGAAGAAATAAGTATTATTTAAAGAAGCAAAAAATACAATTATTATTTAAAATAAATTGCACACAATTTTACTATCGTATGCAATTATTTATGCAGGAAAAAATATTAATTGCCGATGTTGAAATGCATTTGCATACAGTAGAGAAATTTATCGTTAATAAATGATTAATCGATATTATTGCTACATTCATATTAATAAAAACAAATGCTCGTAGCTGCATTATATATGCTCTTGACATTATTAAACCTATTATAAATATATATATCTCCGTTCTGTCAATATCTTATACCACCACGAGAATGTGGTGCATTTAGGCATTTTTATTACGGGATGCAGATTAAATAAAAATTGGGACACTTGAATTAAAAAATTTGGTCAAGTTTCTGCACAGTTTAAATAATTTTATTTGATAATGGCGATGACTGCCGTGGCGAAATTGGATAACGCGCCATCCCCGGAGAGAATGGAGGTCCGTTGGTTCGAATCCCGGTAGCAGTTAAAATATTTTTTCGTTAATTTGATTTTTCTGTATGTCTTTTCAAATTGATTAATAAAAATTCGTTTAATTTTATTTGACTTGAAAAATCAAAAGAGTTTTTAATATTTTATATAAATTACTTTCATCATACCAAACGTTTTACAGAGAGATCATAAATGTGAAAAAAAGCAAACTTTGATATTACTTTTATATAAGAACAAAGGTTTTATTTCCCTAAAAAATTTCAGTCTGGAATATACCACGTTCTGATATAAATGAATAAAAAAAACACATTTTCGTAAAGAAATCGCCGAAATATGCATTTGCAGTGATTGTCCAGCCTTTTGTATAAGCTTTAAGTAAACCGCTCAAAACTTATACAAAAATGTTGAAATCTGAAAAAGCCGTTTTATGGGTGTAAAGAACAGTTAATTATAGAGTTTTTGGAATAATTTGTTCTTCCATAATCCAAGTGTAAAAAATGTGAAAGTATGATCATGGCATTCACAAGCTTTTCTCTGCCACCATAAATTTAGCAAAATTGGTATTTTATATAACGAATTGAATTGAATTGAATGAATTTCAAAGACATACGTTTATTTATTTTTTATACGGTACAAAGTAGCATTAACAAAAAATAAGACAGATAAAGAAGCGATTAATATATAAAAATATTATTAAATAAATACTGTATATAAATGTATACGGTATATAAAAAAAAATTAATTTCTAGATTTAAAGATATCTCAGGCGTATTCTAATGTACTTGTATATTTAAATAATTCGGAAGAGTATCATGCATCCATTAAAAATAATGTTGTTTAATATTTCACTTTAAAAGTATATAGGCAACATTACTATCTTAGTATATATAGATACGGGAAGAACCATTGATATCTCTAGTACAGTCCTTTCAAATAAATGAAAGAAACTGATTTAAAACATATACATATTTACGTATTTGATAGTGTGTAGATGTTTTTAAGGTGGAATTGATGAACGTTGCATTGTGTAACGGGATCACTTAAGCCAGCTCATATAGTTCACAAGCCCTGGGCACATTATAAAGACTTACATACAAATTTCCCATATACATAGCTTCGTCTCTGTGAGACCTCTATAATTTATCTTAAAGTTTAAATTTAATGTAATTTATACTCGTAGAATAGAACAAATTAGGACCATAGTAACATTTTATTTAACAAATTAATAACAATAAAAAAAAACTCAATAAATAAAAACAAGATAAAAATAATAGTGTTTTAGATATTACATACTACATATAGAACTTTAAAATTATTTTTTTTAAGTAGAGATGCGAACACGGAATACATGTCACATCAATATCCTTACTAATTTCAAACTAAGCCAAACGCTTGTGCTATGAAAATAGGACTGACTTGCTGGTCTGAAGTGAGGTTCGAACCCGCGACCTTTGGATCACGAGGCGAGAGTCCTAACCACAGTAGCAACAAGCTACCCTTAACTAAAACACATAAAAATCGTGGTAATGTCCGTGGTATCGACTTTATTGGAAAGATAACATTATACCATTAGTGTTATAGGGTTGTTTTGCTGGATTCGTTCAATATTATAAGCGTGAGCAGTATAGTGATGAGGTTGTAAAGTGGTGGGGAGGGGAGTGCCTCGCTGGCCCCGCCATAAAATCGTTGGTCAGAAATGAAATTGAATAATTGATGCTCTTACGGTAAGTTGCAAAACTAATCCCTTTCCAGGGTGTTGGAATATTCAGTAAAACCGCGCGAAAGCGTGAGCACAAATCCCGCAAAGCCGGAGCTTAATGGTCACTCCGGAGCTCGGAGATTATTTGTGATTTCGTCCGGGAGGAACGAAAGGAAGAGAGGGAATTTCGTGAATTTATTATGAACAGAAGCTGAGCGGACCCCCACACCCCTGAACGATATTTTATTCCCCGTTCTTCAGTTGTCTGTTTCTGTAGTATATTGTTCGTCTAAAACAGTGATGGCAAACCCATAACCTACACCTAAACAAAAGCCTAACGTTATAAGAACGTATAGGAAGGTTCCCCCAGTCCTCCAAGTTCCAAGGACAATTCCCTCCCGTTCCAACAAAGCTGGTACTAGCTAAAGCAGAATACCTGAACTCTTATTGAGGTACATTATAAGCTGTGCACATAGCAAGCCAGGCCAAAAATAATTGTAACTCACATCTAAAAAAAAAAAGCGCCATTAAATTAATTTGTAAACTAGGAAAAAGGTATTCCCTCTCTCCCAGTCCCTACCCATTTCCCACAAGCAAGCAAGCACTAGAGCCGCTCCAGTTTTGAAAATCGAAGCCGCCACAAGACGGAAAAAACAGCTGCAATCGCAATAGAAAAACGTCAGAAAAGAAAGTGACCGCATAATTTTCCGCTGTGAACTACCGCAAATTAAATCAAAGATTTAATTATTGACGCGAGTGTTTTGCCTTAAAATTAACGGGAAACACCTCGCCGCTAGAAGTTTAGGAGATAAAGAAAAGGCAAGAGGAGAACCAAAGAATCGAAGGAAGAAAGGTGAGTGCTTGCCTTGTTCCCAATTACCCATCACAATATCTCCCATCCAACCCGCAAAATCTTACTAGATGAAAGGCCATTTTATTTCCCGTTCTTCAGTTGTCTGTTTCTGTTCTCTGTTGTCCATCTGCAACAGTGATGGCGAACCCATTACCCGCAAAATCGTACTAGTTGAAACGCCAGCCTTCACCAGTACTCGAGTTTTCAAAGAAACGCGATTGTGATCGATGCCTTGTACGCATGCTTGAGAAATGAAACACTAAATAAATTATAGTTATATTTATCATGATATAAATTGGAGCAATGTTCTTAAATTCACACTAATTACTCGTATGTGGAACACTTTATACTAGTCTTCCAGAATATTCGAACACCTGTGAACAATATTACACCGTCTTTTATCTCTTCAGTCAGTTCTCACTAGTCGCCGTTGGTTTCACTTCTACGGTCTTGCTTCCCTACCAAAAAAAAAGAGAATAGCGAAAATATAACATAGAATCATATGCATTCTTCGTTGATAGCTTAGGTCACGGTTATTTTAGTTTATTTATTTATTTATTTAACATAACATTACATTAAATTACATTACAAATATAATTATACAATAATAATTTATCATACAATCATATAATAAAATATGTAACTACCCAACTAGGCTGGCCTGTTTTAGGGCAAGTTATATATTTCATTTTAAAACACAATATTCGACTATAGGTACTCATTAGTATATATAATTAATTAATGATTTAGAGTTCAAGTAAATTAGAACATTATAAAAATTTAAATTAGATTAATACAATACAAATATTTTAATTAAATTAATACAATAAAAAGTTAAATTAGATAAATACATTATATAAATTACTACATAGTCTAACAGTACTTTTCCAAATAAGATAAAAAATTTATAAATATTTAAAACGAAGAAGAAGAGAAAAAAAATAATGATAATACTCATTTTACTAAAGAGTTTTATTTTATAATTTCCATTAATTTCTTTTCAGTGTTTTCTCTACCCATAATGATAAAAAATATTAAATAGGTTTTACTCATAATTTTTTGGTATTACTGCTGGTTTGAATATTTTTACTAATTAGGTTATATATTCTAGGAGCTTGGAAACTGAATAGTCTTTGGCCAAAAGTTGTTTTCATTTTAGGGACCGTTTTATTATATTTTGCTCTAGTTAGATGCGGTCTTTCAGGCATAATTTGCAGATTGTTTATATTTTTATGGAATGATATTAGAATTTTCTGTATGTATAATTGTCTAACATCCAGAACCTTAAATTGTCTAAATAGATGTTCAGAAGGATACACAAAGTCACGATGGTGAATTACTCTAAGTATGGCCTTCTGAGCTATATTTACCTGATGCAAGTGTATAATCGATGCACTGCCCCAACTTTCAATACCATAACTTAAGATGGATTGACACAAGGCATAGTAAACATATTTCAGCTTTTCTATATTTAAATGATAGGATAAAGGTCTCATTCTTAGAAATGCATTACTTGCCATCTCTTTTCGATCTCTTGAGATGGATTCCAGTTGATGATTATATTTGGTTGAGGAAGCGATCTTTTTGTTATTATTGAAAATTTGATTTTATGGGTGTTCTTCAGACCATAGGTACTTATTACTTGATTAATTCCAGTGTTTGAAGGTCATAAGCATTGTCTGCAAATAGCACGGTATCATCCACAAATCTAATATTGTTAAATGGTTTACGATTCACCACTATCTTCAGATCAGTATCATCCAGAGCTTTTCAAATATTAAATAATAATATATACAGGTTGAACAGCAGAGTTGATAAGATACAACCTTATCTTACACCACGCCTAATTTGGATATCTCCATTCAGTTTGACATCTAATATTATATTTAACATTGGCTGTTTACTTCCAGTACAGATTTTTTACTTTTTTGAATTAAACCTATGATTTGTTAAATAAATTAATTATTAACAAAAAAATTACCTTCTCTTACAACGTATAATATTTTTTATTGGAGGCTTCCCTTGGAGGAAAGTTAGATATTTATAACTAAAATAGTTTGAAATAAGTTAGAAAATAAGAACATGAAATTGAGATCATGACAGTAGAACATCTTTCTCATGCGGATAAAGGTTAAATGAGCTTGCTCAATGCGGCATTTGATTTCAACAGGATCCCATTTTTCATTTATATTGCACACCCAGTAAGTATATAATAATTCTCTAATTTCTTTCCAGCAATATGAAGACATTAACTGTCAACCGCGTTATGTTTGCGAATCAGCATGTGTTTTTTTAGTTTCATCAAGTTCCAACCCGTATTTCTCGCTTGTATTCTCTCATAGAGGGACGCTATTTTGACATACATGTATAGAGATTTAAATTAAAGTGACTTGGGTATGTCAGAGGAATGATATCCAAAGTAGATTTTGTCTTCCTGGCAACTTCAGAGGAAAGGCGGCCAGCTATTGATTTACTAAATATGCAATTTGGCCTTTCGCTTTACGTGTTGTAAGCTCCTCCCCATCCAATGATTCCATACTGGAGTAATGAATGAACAGTAGCATAAAACACTTTTTTTAGATTCTCTTTACTCAATATATTCCTTAATCCTAGTTTCTTATTCTTTTGACTAATTCGTTAATGTTGCTGTGCCATTTTAAGTTACGCCAAGATATTTCATTTCTTTTTTTTGGTTTTATGATTGAGAATGAATTGTTGCAGGTTTAAAACTACGTTTAGCGAGCGACATAAAAGGAGAGATATTTTTAAGTGATAATTTCCTAGAGCGAACATTCTGGAGAATTCTGGTATATTATAGTGTTGTTGTTAACTATTTCCAAATAAATGTTTTACTTGAACCAAAAAGGGTGTACATAGAGTGGAAATCCTGACAGTGACACGAAGGATTCATGGTGACATGGCCAACGATCTTTCGTCTACGCCGCTTAGTCGTTTTTCATCCGTGCCACATGGCAGCCTATTGTTAGAAGAAAGTGCATCTTTTTAGTGGTTAAATCATTCAAAATGGTGACGTGTTATGTCAAAAACTGTTCATCAGGCTCTAATAAATTATCAAAACCATCAAACAATATAGGATTCCTAACCTATTATATTATCACCTCATTGATTCGAATCCTGTAGTGACGATTACGCAATAACATTAAACCCGAATTATTGTCTAAGCTCTTCATCAATGTTCCTCCCAAAGTTCTAAATACAAACCCTCTTCTTTTTACTCCCCTTGTTTCTACTAACTACAAGCAAAACTCATACTTGTGGTGAACTTGCAAGAAATTTAATGCACTCACAAAAGAGTATAATTTAGACGTATTTCGAAATAGCCCTACTCATGTGCGACGCTTGCGATCCAATCCATTTTTCAAGTAAAATATATATTGTTAATTTCCACTAAATCAATTATACAGGATGTACCAGAGCTAGCAGCAGAAACTTTGCCGGTAGATTCCCGCCTATGTTATGAGACTAAAATGTTCAAGCAACCGTGGCCTAATATCAATAGTTATGGAGATATGCAATATCAAAGTTTACATTTTTTTTTCAATATTTTTTACTTATTTTTTGCGAAAACTTGAACTATCATTACAGTAACTTATACCGATTATGAAAAATTCATTCGATTTAATAAAAGTCAAATAAAATGATAAAAACCTTGCAAAAATTGAAAAAAGCTATTTTTTTACAAAGTTTTTATCATTTTATTTAAGTTGTATTGAAGAAAATGAATTTTTCATAGTCAACACAAGTTACTGTATTGATAGTTCAACTTTTTACAAAAAATAAGTCAGATATATTGAAAAAAAATGCCAACTTTGATATTGCATATCTCTATAACTATTGATATTTAGGTCATGGTTGCTTTTTAAACTCATAACATAGGCAGGAATCTCCCGGCCAAGTTTCTGGTACACCCTGTATATAGTTTCAATATACTATATCATATATACGTACACCACGCAAATACGATATTTTGTTACTACCAGAGAAAATCTGTAATTGGCTTTTTTATGTTTCATATTCTTTGCAATTATTGTTAACTGTTGGTTTTCCGTATAAATATAAATAAATAACTGGACGGGGATTCCGAATCCGGGATTGAATTTCTCACTCTTGTGGCATAGACATTAATCATTTTGACTCGTCTATTTCACGGATATCTTCTCGCCCGTCAATAGAACCATTGTATCTGGTGATCGATGGCAATGTTGTAATTTAATTATTGCGTATTAGGTATCACAATTAATCCGGACTTTCTCTCGCTGACGCCGAAGGTAATCAAGATTTCGATTAATTCCATTGAGCCAATCGATAATCGAGTGATCTTGTGATCTTCATTAACGCGGACCGCGGACCCCGAGCGGCGCAGCGGGGTGCAGCATCCGAGCACGAGATAATTCTCAGAGATTCTTCTTATTTCCCCCGGCCTTCAACGCGCTCGAGAACGGACTCACGAATTGATTTCAAAGAATACCCGTCATTTTTGATGGTGAAAAAATAACCACTCATTTGTATTATACAAAATATTAAAGACCTTTTAAAAAATTATCATCTCTAACAGAAAACAATCATTGGGGCTTTGGCTATGGACAGCGTTTTTGAATTTTTAAGCAAAATAATATTATTATTACTAACAAATACTGAATTTGTCGAGAGATTATTTTTTTTAACTTCTTCACAAACAGCAAAATAACTTTGTGGTGACATTATTAATATAATTAATATTAAGTACCTATTAGTATTAATTATAATTATAATATAAGTAATAATATAATTATTAATTGTATTTATGATTATAATAATATTAATATTAAAGTATCCTGACGAAGGTGCTCTGAAAATGTTGTTATTTTTAATACAAAAACAAAGTTTATTTTTATTATTTATTTTTAATTACGATAAATTGTAGAAGTCTCACAGAGACGAAGTTATTTATATGATAAACATGTATGGAAGTCTTTTGTACCATGGCCCAGGCATGGCGGGCCTTGACAAGTCAGTAGTTGGTTTTTTAAGGCGAAACTCATTAATAACAATAATTAATTCAACATTTATAATTACGTTTAATTTTTATTTCTTCTTAGATTCAGAACTGACGATGTAATTTGCTAGATTTCAATTTTAATTGTGTTTAGGATATAAATCCTGAACTCATAACGCAATCACAAACAAATTATTATACCTACATTTCACATCTGCCTTTTCTAAATTATGTTTTATCTTATATACTTCATACCTCCTTTTTCTAAATTACTGTTATAACTTTAAACAACCATCTATATACTATGCCAATTCTGTAATTTTTTGCTGTTCTACTCTTTGGATTTCTTGTATATATTATTATATAAAAGGTACTTGTGTGCCGTATATTGAAATAAATAAATTATGACGACGATAAAGGATCAAGGATATATGTTATTCCATTTCTCTTCATTAGCAGATAAATTAAAAAATCACAGTGGCGTTTCGTGTTCTGGAGTGAGGGGCAGGTGGGCGCCCCCTCGGCCCGGGAGTTGCGCCGCTGTTAATAAAGAAATAAAATTAAACGTTAATTTATAAAACGGTGTACAGGAACATAAAACAGAGGCGGCTCCCTCTGGGTTTGTTTGCTGAGCGAATTCTCTACAGTCCAAGCTAAACGAAAAGGTGCTCGGGATATAAATATTATTTAAAGGACGTAATTTATTTATTGACTTATTCACGATCTTATCAGCTTTAATATCAAATATGTATAAATGCTGGCATGCCATCAAAAATACAGCTATTTTTAGATATCATTGATAAGAAAACATATTCTTTAATGTTGATAAAAACTCCCAAATTGATCGAATATATCTAATCTAATCTAACAAACGATGATAAATTTTATTTTACAATTCTAGCGTTGTAAATAAAATTCTTATAAATAAATTTTGTAAGAATTGTACAAATATATTATAATTTTATAAATAAATACTTACATATAAATTGTAAATACGTATAACACCAGAAATAGAAATAGAATTAGATTACCATATAAGAAAAAAGTATATACACAGAATTATCTAATGTACAGAAGTGTAAAAATATATGATGAGATGCCAGAAAACATGAAGAATATAAATAAGATGAATGAATTTAAAAACAAATGCTATAATTATTGTAAAAATAGTAGTAAAGTGCAGTTCATAATATTTATTATTTATTGTATTATAAATTGTACCATAGATTAAATAAGATGTAAATGTAAATATGTAGGTTATTATGGATAATTTATTAGCAATAGATTTTAGAATTTAAAGTGTAAAATACTAGTTAATATATAGGGAGCAATATTAACTAACTTAAGAAATAAATAAAAAATATTACTGCTTTTTGTATAATAAAGAAGGTCAACGTGATAATGATGGTTTTCCAGAATTTTCAAATCATTAATGAAAAAAAAATCACATATATGTAGGCACGATATAAATTTGGCATCTTCTATTTTCTATGTAAATAATTTTGGCATTAATTTGGATAATTAAGAATTGTTAGTAATATGTAAAGCATGTGAAAATTCAACCACGAGTCCTACCCTAAAAATATCTCCAATAATTTCGAGTTTCATTCATCCACTTTTTTTTATATTCATACGATAAATTTCTATAAATGACTTTTAAAATATTATTTATTAAACATTAGTCAATTATAAGTTTAAGACATGCTTTCATATGTTTTCTTTGCATAATTAGTAATCGATTTTTTAACAACACTCATGCAGTATCCAAATAGAAATTACGTTGTTTTAAAGTTAAAAACAAATTTTTGAACGGCTTTTTTCAGCTATTTCTACGGCTGTTGCCTATGGGTGAATTGATAATTAATTCTAATCTAAATAATGATCAAACTATGTACAAAATGATAATGTATAGTCATCCACTTTACGTAATTGTTGAAAGTTTCAGAGTTCTAGTTAGTCGGGAAGTTGGTAAAAAAAAATTAAGTACACGATTCCACACAAAAAGACAAAGAGATTAAATAAAATCGTGTAAAAATGTCTGCCCGCAATCAATGTGCATGTGTTTTGTAAATTAATGTATTTGCGCAGCTTAATTCTGTATGTTTTCTGCACATGGGTGAATTTCGCGAATATATTAACTTTAAATCCAATTTGCGATATCTTTATTATTCTTTACTAATACAATTATTTCTTTTCAGGTATGAATTATTCAACTATGTGCGTCTGGTACTAGAGAAAAGTAAAGAAAAAAATCACACGTAACCTGTGAGTAAAACAACATAATTATTTATTTTATGGAACGCAATTGAGCTTTGATATATTTTTGATATATTGTATATAGATGAACCGGATGCTTTTAAATTGTGTTTTTAATTATATAATTAATTATATGTGTATAACAAAATCGGATGACGCATGTAACGCAATCATTGCCACAGTCTCCGCCTAGTACTACTTCATCGTGGAAGGACTAGCCAGTGTCACTTCAATTTGTGATAACTGTTGATCTATTTAACCGAAATGAAAATGTTTAAGAGTAGCGACTATGTAAATTGATAGATTTCAAATAATATTGGAAAAAAATTTACAAAACGCTTTAATGAAAGTATTATTTTAAAATAATTATTTAATTCCTAGATATACTACTAGCAAAGTACGCCAGCATTGCTATGTTGGAAGCCCTTCTCATAATCAAACAATGTACCTAACTATCAAAATCCAGTTTTTCTTTCTTTTTTCCTTGTTCTATTTCATTTGGTATATAGTTAAGTAATATATCAATTTTCAATTGATTTGAAAATTAAATTCTGTTTTGTATTTTTAAAATTGATGTTTTATAGTTATCACGTTGGTGTATAAAAAATAATAAAAATGAGTATATAATTCGTGATATTCTCCAGAAAAGAAAAACAAACTATTTTTTATGATAGTTGTGCTGCTATAAATTAAAAAATTAAAATAAATTAATTTTAAAAAACATGGAAAATAGACGACGTACGTAGAAAATGACACCAATCAAATGTGATCACGTCAAAATCGATGAAGTTTACAATGTTATATAATAGTGGGCCAGACACGATTGCAAGGATAACGCAAAAAATAAAAATATGAATGATAATTTGAAGAAATTATCATACAGAAGAGATGTCAGCGACGTAGTGTTCCTATTTTAAATTATGGAGAGTATGTTGGATTGCCCTGAACAGGTCTCATATAATATACCGAGACAAACGAGAAATCACGAAGTGTACTTTGTAGGGACCCACATCGCCCTGAAAACATATTCTCAGAATTCGAAGACATTTTTCGTTGTAGTACACCCGAGTTAAAGAATTACTTAGACTTACAATATACCAATAGAATTAATTAAAGTTTAATGAACTTTATTTTTTATTTTACACGTATATTTTTATTTATTTTAAAGTGTCCTAATTATTGTTCATTCCCCTTTAAAATATGTTTTAATTTTATCTATTATATATTTTTTTGGTTTATTTTATCTTCTAATTTTATTTATTTAGTTTATTGATTTAATTATCTTTATTTTACTTTATTATTTATTAGTTAAAGGTTTCTAATATTACTGTTTGCTTGTGTCCAAATCATTGCTTATATATATATTGTTCATTTCTCTTAAATATGTTTTAATTCTATCATAATTATTTAATTATATACTTTAAAACTTGTTTTATGTTAGATATTTAAAAATCCTTGTAATTTTCTTGTACTGCGAAAGCCAACTAGGGCGTTGATTAATAATTAAATAAATAAATATCTGAGAAAGTGCGTTATTAAAGAAATCATTTTTGAGACTGGCAATATTTAAACCGATAGACACTTCATATTTAAAAAAATTCAGAGCCAGTCTTACAATTTACTGTTGCCCTAGTGAAAATGAATATGTAAAATGATAATTATAATCATTTTACGTAATTAGTATCAAAATGTTGCCGTCTCTGCCGTACGTATCATGTTGTTGCGACAACGTGTCCACTCTTATCGGGAATGTTGATTGTCGATACATTTCACCCGACAGGTAGGACCAGTCGTTTCAATATTAAAATACAATTAAAGTCCTATTCGACCGGCTATTGGGCGGACGCAAAAAATTAACGATTGTATTAAGCGAGCAGGCACTCTCGTCAGGTGTTGTGTTCCGCGTGTATTTGTATCCTTAACAAGAACAGGTGAATGAGAAAAAAAACTCATTACGTCTCTCCCTTTAACGACTCCCTTGTTCATAACTGGATCCGAGGGCTCGGCTGCAACCTTCCGCTCGGCGGAGCGAGCAATCGGAGTTGGGCGCTGACATCGCTTTCGGTGTAGATCTTGTGATACGGGCGCGCACCCATTCATGCCATTTTAATATTTACAAGGCACACACAGAAAATATGTTATAATAGGAAATTAGGTAGCGATTTATTAATTAATTATTTAATGTACAAAGTCACTCAACACTATTAAACTTTACGCTATTAAATTAAACCAATTAACTCGTATAACGGAGTTGAACGGGCTGCCTTCTATCCGCTCGAGCTAGAAATGTCGAGAAATGCCAATATCTCATAATTTCATAAACGTAAAATTTTCAGAATATTGTTACAGTATTAACTTAACACATTATATTATCTTCTTATCTTTTTTAAAAGATCCTATAAAAATTTGTTTAATATCTGCTTATCTTTCGAATGATTGTGAAAATTAAATATAAATAAAAATTAACATTTTGTACCCACTATGATCACAAAAGCCGAGAGCTCTTACGTAAAGATAAGGGAGATATTGGCCTTTCGCTGTCGATATAATCAATAAAATTAAAAACTCATAAGATAACATATAAGATAAAAAGGCATTATATAATATACATGTAGGAAAACTACTGTTTTCCAGGAATATTTTATTTTTATTTAGGTATTTAATAGATAAATACATTTGATTTTTTTTTACTACAATAACCAATAGATATCAATAATCACATTATTATGTAATATATGTTATATCTCACCAAAAACAATCAATGTTCTTATGTGTGGTTACGCGTAATCACTTACAAAGGAAAAAAAATTATCAATAAAACAAAAATTAAGAATTACAAAAGAATTCCTATGTCAGTTTTTTTAAGTAGTAAGTAGTTTAAGATATTGGTAGTATAATTTAAGTTAAAAAATAATGAGAATTATAGGTACACAAACATGAAAATTATAAAGCCTATAGACAGGCGTTTGGGGCAAAAGGTGGAAGAAGTTGATATTTAGGTACAGATTAAAAGGAACAAAAAGGACAGATCGATGTCCAAATCAGCAACATCTCCTGCTTATATCGGTCAAACCACGTGTTATATTGAAATGCAGTAGAATAACAAAAATGTTTAATGACCTAAAATTAGAGTCAATAAAGCAAAGAAAATAATATAATTTTTTGGTAAAAATATTTGATATAATGGATTATTGCCTAAATACTTTAAAACAGGATGAGGTAATTAAAAAACTAACCCATAAAAAACAATTTTTTATTATACTCCCTTTCTCATTTACTAGTTGAAACAGGTTTGGCGCTTACCCCACGCGTTGGACTCGGGTCCGGCTACACTACGAAAGGGGGTAATAAAACATTTCGAAAAATCCAAAATTATACTATAATTATTAATTATTTTTAAACAAAAATTTGTTAGATCATTTTTATCGTCTGCCTGCAAAATTTCAGCTCGATTGGATCACGGAAAAAGGGTTAAAAATCGATCCAAAGTTTTTTCGACAGACAAACAAGCAGACGCTACGAGTTAAAAGAAAGGGAGTGAAAATTAGCCCACATAACAAAATTTTGGAACTAAATAAATATATGAATACATAAAAATCACGTGCTTATATCTTGTGCATTGGAACATAACTGGCTACATACTGTTAGCATTGACCCCAAAGGAAAAACGTAAAAATGACACACACACACACACACAGACAAAACCTACTTGGCGTATAAAACGGCGAGAATAATTTTAATGTCGGCATTATTAAAAATGGTAATTTAATTTTTGTTTGTATAAAGGGATGGTCCATTAATCAGGGTTCGCGGTGAACGTGTTAATGCGAGTGAGGAGCCAATATATTCCTCCCTGGAATAATTTGAGCGGCCTGAACGTGTTGCGGACCACAAATCGATTAACAACTCCGCCAATAATAAATAAATAAACGTACCCCACAAAACATACGGGATGATTTTTTAACAAAGAATATGTTTAAATGGCTACACCACCTTGACGTTATCAAAAAATCTTTTTTTTTTTGCTTTATCTTACAGCTTGAAGGTCTAGGAATAATTGGACCTACAACTCATTCAAAAAGTTTGATGAGTTATAGCATTTTACATTATACATTTGCATTTTTCTCAAGACTCCCCTTTTCAGACTGTTTTTGTTGTTGTGGATAAAATGCGCCATTAGGTTATTATAAATTTTTAACTTAGAATTTTTTTTCCACTTTTGGAAACCACACAAAAAATAATATATTCTTTAAAAACAGTATTTTTAAACATAAATTGTAAATAAACAAACTGACAGATTTTTCAATAATTTTGATAAATTTAGGATAATTGGTTACTATGTAATATAAGTCATAAAAGGCCAACAAAGTTGAGCAATTTTCTTCTTTTTTTAAAACATCGTAGGTTTAGTTATTTATTAAATGATTAAATAATTTAGTTTTAGTCATTTTAATAAGATATCCGTATTTAATATGTATCGAACCTGAAGAATAAATTTTAATATGATATCTTTCCATACAAAAATGTGATGAAAAGCGCTAGTGAAGATATGTGAAAAAATTGTAAAATTCGCCTTAATTGGTTCTTATTCAATATTTAACTTTTTGCTTTTTAAAGCATACTTTTAAATTGCCATTCAGACGAAAAAATCAGCCTGTAGATCGGCAGCGTTCGCCTCTCGAATGAGGAGCGTATCTGGAAATATTAATTTATTTAAATGGATCAATGTTTGTAAAGAGGTTGCGTGCTACCGGGGCTCGTGTTACAGATACGTCCGCTCCGGCCGCGCCAATTATACCGCTCTAGGGCTGGCAGGACGACACTCTTGCGCACAAAAAATCTTCCATTCGCTTTAGCATTAAAATAATGCCACTCTGGATGGCAAAAGTGTAGGGCCGATATTAAAGCTTTTGCTCATAGAATGGCCCAACTTTTTTTTCTATCTTCTACGTCCGACGAATTGCCGTTGATTGCTTTTTTCATTTTCACTATTACCAGACGTTTTCGTACATCATTGGATGAAGGCCTCCCTAAGTGCCTGTAATTTTTCTCTGTTTATTGTCATTGGCTGCCACGTATTTTCTCAGAATTTGACAATTTCGTCAATCCAGCGGGTTTTAGGTTGGCACGTCGGATTCTTGATTCCCCCGGGTATCACGGGATGGCCGCATTCGTCCAGCGATTGGTCATCCTCCGAGCGATTCCTGCCCATTGCCATTTAGTGTTCTAGGCGCATTGAATTATATCAAATAATTGCTTATGCACATGAAGTGAAGATTTGCATTATTATTTAAATTTAAATTTTTCAGTTTTTTATTCACGAATTTATTATCCACCAAGCTGCTGAATCGTGAAATGACATATTATAATTGTCACAGATTCCAAAATATGTAAAAACGCATGTTTGACGTTTATTCCTGCTGAATAATATTGTAGAGAGACTGTATACCTACTAAATGCCAATAACAACGATGTAACACAACGACTGTTACGCACGCGATCCGAGATCACACATCCGTGACCACGTTATTTCTCTAGAGAATTCTACAACGTTTCGTCTTATAGAAGAATGCTACTTAGAATTATCTACAACTTTCCCCAGGATTCCCATTACCTTTAGAATGTACTATATGAAGGAATTTTGCTATAAAAGGAGTCACGCGACGCGGGCTCAAGAAATTCAGTTAGTGGCGACAACAGTGCGACATCCGTAGCGTAAAACAGTGTAATCAGTGATTAGTGATATTACAACTCGCGATATTAGTAAGCGAACAAACACAGTGTGATTACCAGTGGAGGAACGAATAAACCGGGGCGAGAAGTTTCTATGAGCGAACATTGAACGGAATTTACAAGAAGTGATCTAAGCGATAGAAAAAGCGTTTATTAGTGCGAATTAAGTTGTCTGTGAAATATTCGGAAGACATTTTCATTCGCCTCTCAATGCCACGTCCCGTGACAATATGTATAGTTACCATGGCGATGAATGCGATGCATTTCTTGAACACCAATAATTTTTTGAAAGGGTTTAAAAAATATGATTTTTCAAAATTATCGCATTCTTATAAGTCAACCGCTGAGAGCTTTGATTTGACTCACCACATTCTGTTATCTTTCTTATTTATATGAAACCATTGGTATGAAAATTAGAAAGAAATATATATTATGTAAGTATTAAGAATTCTTTTTGCAAGAGTCATACAAAACCCGGTCGATCTATACATACTAACTTCGTCAAAATGTAATGAATTTAATAATTGAACTATATTATTATAATTATTAAAAACATACTTTTTAAATAAAGATAATTGCAACCCTTGCACATGCGCAGATGGAAGGAATAATCGCGATCAGATAATAATGATGTCCTCTACATCGCGCGATAGCAAAAAAACATAATTTTTAATGTTTTTATTACATGTGTACCGGCTTCCAAATATAATGAATTAATTTGTCAATAAAAAGTCGTGTTCATTAATATTATAATAACCTTGTTTCGTATTATTATAAAACTGGTTTTCGAATTACAATACATCTCGCTTATTGTTGTCGGTATAATAAAATTACATGAATTATTTAAATGCGTCACACCTTTTCGTTACCAAAATTCATCGTTACTTTTTCTCGTTCGGCATAATTGAGGCGGGCTGGATACGTCCATATTGAGATGCGGAATGTCCCGTCTGATTGAGAATACGAATAAATGTTTTTTTTACCCCCTTTATATTAACTCGTGGCGTCTGCTTGCTTGCCGTCAACAAAATCTTTGGATCGATTTTTGACCCTTTTCCCGTGATCCAATCGAGCTGAAACTTGGCAAGCAGACTCGTGGCGACGATCAAGAAGATTTATCAAATTTTCGTCAATAAAAATTAATAATTATAGTATAATTTCGGATTTTTAGAAATTTTATTGGTTTTTTCAAATTTAACATTCGAAAAGTTTGAATAGCAATGGCGCGGCGGCCCGATAACGTCGCGGAATATTTTCTAAATTTAAATTACTCCGTCGGTATAATAGGTACATCACTACGAATTTCGAAAATTTACAAAACAATTGGTTCACAGATGACAGCAAAATTGGGTTTTTTGGGAAAAATCAAGTAAAAATTTATTTCTTTTAGATTTCTGCTTAGTTTTGAAGAATTCTACATTACTCAAATCTGATTCTGACTAAATCATTTGACGCTGGAAACTCATAAGGTACGATATTGATGATAATTGAATCTAACAAAATCTTGACATCTCAAAACATCTGACATTTTAGAAATATATTGAATTTCTGTAAGTTTAGTGTCATGTTATATGTTTTAATTCATCTTTAATTATTGTTATACTTTACAAAGAAAGGGAGTATAGAAAAACTTGGTTTTTATGGGTTACTTTTTTAAAACGAGTTACTCGTCTCAGACGCGCGTATCGTACCACCCTTGTAAATTTCGCCCAACTAACTAACCTGGTGTAATCTGACCATCACGTCATAGAATATATATTCTAAACATTTTTTTTTTTAAGTATGTGTTTTTATTTCTTTGGCATACATGAAAAATTACGTATAAAAACTAGACAAATGTAAAAATATACATTACGACTTCCTCTGAGGTTTCACAATTGATGCCGTCGTCTCCATTCTTTAAAAGCTGATGCCAAGTATCGCATTGTAATTACCAGCGGACGTTTCCAAACTGATGACATTCTGTCAAACGCAGCTGAACGCAGTCAAACATCGACAATAAAATGAAATACAGAAATCCGTACGAGAAACCCTTTTTTTCCATTTCGATTATACAGCTGAAATCATTATTCAACAAACAGTTCTATTTTTCAACTTATTAATAACCAATCATTCGTCAGCTTTTGAACTGAGCAACTTTATGATTGGTACTCGATTCAAGATGGTCGACAATATATTATTTATATTACTGGAATACTAATTTCAAGTGAATAAATTTTTGATAGTTACGCTAAAACCATAACAGTGTATGAAATATACACATTTTATTATCTTTGGCGGCTAACTTATGGTGGGTATGGATAAACGCGCATTTCGATGCATACTGAAATTTCATTTTAACAACTAACTTCATGGTCTTGCCTTTCTTCTACACGCTGTGTCCGCTTTTCTACACTTTTCTTTGTAAGGGTCATATACAGGTGTACCAGAGCTAGCAGCAAAAACTTAGCTGGTATATTCCTACCTATGTTACGAGTCTTAAATGTTCAAGCAACCATGATATAAATAGTTATGGAGATAGGCAATATCAAAGTTGCATTTTTTCTCAATATTTCTGACTTATTTTTTGAAAAAAATTGAACTATCATTACAGTAACTTACGTCGATTACGAAAAATTCATTCGCTTTAGTACAGTAAATTTAAATGGTAAAAACCTTGCAAAAATTGAAAATACTTTTTTTTTACAAGGTTTCTATCATTTTATTTAATTTGAATTGAAGAAAATAAATTTTTCATAATCGATGTATGTTAATGTAATGATAGTTCATCTTTTTGCAAAAAATAAGTCAGAAATATTGAAAAAAAATGCAAACTTTTGTATCGCATATCTCCATAATTATTGATAGTAGGTCATGGTTGCTTGAACATTTTAGACTCATAACATAGGCAGGAATCTACCGGCCAAGTTTACGCTGCTAGCTCTGGTACAACCTGTATATACACAAATAATAAAAAATTGTAATTCTACAAATTTAAAAAATGTCTACCAAAAAGCGTTACATATCTCAGACGTGAGTCTCAGACCTATCATACCGCCCTTGCATACAAAATATTTTTCTGATTCTCCAAACCCACCCCGTACACAAATCATCGTAATTTGTTTCAGTGTCTCCAAACCTTGTCTCCAAAGTTTATTTCAAGTTCAGACGAACTTTTGTTTTGTAGAAAATAAATTTAATTTTAATCATTATGAACTGTTTAATGAGAAACATATGAAAATAATAAAAACATTTCGTACATTGTATTGCGCATTTCACTAAAACCACATTTTATTAAATGAGGTATCATCTTGTAAGTACTATTGTTCGCGCCATGTCTCCTCACTATAGCCAAGGTGAACATCGAAGTATCTTCGATGTACATTATTCTGCAACATAACCTATGGGCACACCACATATTCCTGGAGAGCTATCAATGACTCCGTAAAATACGCCCTAGTATAATTGGGCCGCAGTTTAACATTAATCCCCGAGTGTCCAAGTTCGCGTGCAGCGCCTCCCGATGGAACATTAATCTTGAGAGACTGTCCCGGTCCATCCTCCACAGGAAATTAGCTCCAATGGAACTGGAAACAGATCCATCTCAGATTAACAGTCACGCACACCGTTTAACACCACTACTTACGCAACCCGTCAATGTGTTAACTGACTGCACTTCCCGACTGCAACTACCTTCGTGTAATTAAAACTAATTAGGTTATCTACAAGGGGCGATATTTTTTTATCCCAGCAATCAATCACACATGTATTATCATAAAATAAATGAGTAATTTCGTGGCTTTATGCTCTATTTATTCAATGTTTGATGGAGAGCTACGCCCCTTGGATTGGAGGAGAGCAGTTATCATGCCTCTCTGTAAAGGTTAAGGGCCGGGAATGGAATGCGGGAATTACAGCGTAATCGGCCTTTTAAGCTCGGTTGGCAAACTTTATGAATATCTTGGACTGATATGACTAGTAATGTTGAAGTTTTACTTAGAGCAAATACAAACAGACAGTTACTTATTTTGTTCATCCTTCAGCTCGTCATGAAGGGGAAGATTGAGGGTCGCAGAGGGGTCGGAAGGAGGCGGCATTCCTGGCTTCGAAACATCCGAGAGTGGACCGGGATAAGAAGCGTGGAAGAGCTGTTCCGCACTGCCCTGGACAGGGAAACTTTCTCCCAGATGATCGCCGACGTCGGGGGGACCTGACAGGGCACACGAAGAAGGCAAACTTTATGGAAGAATTTTGATAGAAAGAGTAAGGTCGGTGACGAAAGAAAAGGTACGGGACAGGTAGTAGGTGGAAGAGGATGCACGGATCAGATCTTCTCTCTACGAGTGTCGAGGGAATTTTTTTTAGCGAAAAACCAACAACTTTTGTATGCATTTGTAGATCTGCAAAAGGCTTATGATAGAGTTATAAGAGGAAGATTACGGAAGTTAGTCTCTGGTTATAAGGTGAACAGTCAACTTATACACGCAGTTGCATCCCTTTACGAGGGAAGTACTGCGTGTGTAAGAATTGATGGAACATTCACACCGTGGTTTGGTGTTACAAAAGGTTTCAAACTGCGTTGCGTAGTGTCTCCATGGCTGTATGAATGTGAAGGAAGCGAGAGTTATATCTTAAGACAGAAGAGTATGGCACTCTCTACCTATCCCCGTGGGGAAACGACGTGATGGTAAGTAAGTAAGTAAGTTTTCCTTTGAGTGTGCTATAATCTGGGGCTAGACATCCTATTCTACTGCATGAGCATTAGTGCCAATTGCTTTCTTCTTCTTCTTTGCACTATCCCAATTCATTGCCCAGGTAGGCTGTTGGGGTTGGCTCTTCTCATTCTCAGGCTGTGACATTGCCTGCTTTACCATGTGGTCTAGTGGTCTCCGTCTTACGTGCCCGTATCATCTCAATTGTCGTTCCTCCAGCTTACTTTTTATCAGTGCCAAATGCTTTGATACTTTTAAATTGTGGTTTTATATTAATAGATTAATTGGGAGCGTACTCTAAGAATTACTAAGTGTAATACTCTTGTTTCGGGATGAGGTTGCTTCCAGTAAAGACTTTGTACTCGTAAGTATTTATTTGGGTAACAATAACGGTTTAGACAATCGTTTATACAGTAAGGTGCGGTTGGAATAACAATGGTAGTAAAAGAGGCTCGACTCGACATTCACGCGCCTTTTTATACGTTCTCTCTCTCTGTCATGCAGTCTCTTTCTGGCGTCGCGACATACGTTCCTCAGATCTATTACACTAAGAATTGCGTTAACGCATTTTTTTCCCAATATTTAAATATTATTATCATCGTCAGCCGCTTTCGTACTATTCAGATCTTAATATAACGTAATGTTCTGTCGCATAAATATTTTATTTCGATGTTTTTTTCCAAAATATATGTCAACATTTTTTCATTGTTTTATGTACTCGCTGCAACACCCGCCTGAGTATAACTGTCGTTATACTCTTAAAGAAGAAAAAATAAAAATAAGGGACGAAGATATGGTTCTAGCATAAGTAATTGTATATTTCCACGACATGAAGACAGCCATTTGATATTTAGCGTAGCATTTCTGAGTAATTGATCGACTATTTCATAATAACAATTCTTTAAGCGCATACAACAACGCAAGAAGACAAAAAAGGTAATTAGGTTTCATTACCGCGAGCAACGGATAGGGTCCTTGGGGTCCAATTTGTAGGAATTCCTTATAGTGCTCGAAGAGACGAGCCTCCTTTTACGCGGCCCTTGAATGTATCTATTTAAAAAGAACATCACCTAACATCAATCTTCGTAAAAGATTTCAAAAACTCTTTTTTTTGATTTTCAAATAATTTTCTTAAGATGCAATAAGTCAATTAGGGTTCCAGAGTAACTGAAATAACAAAATGTTATTTATGTTAGTATACAACAACTAAAATTTGCTTTTTTTGTCTACCGGTTTCGAGACGTAACCCGTCTCTTCGTCAGGACAACCAATATTTTTTCCGACCTCGGGAAAAAGAAACTGATCAATCTCCGTGATTAACAAATCTATTCCCGGTTCTCGGCTGGAATCCACCGATTCTTTTATCGTACGAAACGAGGAAATTAAAACACGAAAA